>BGPR01021349.1:0-26612 GCA_013235015.1 Araneus ventricosus
ACATTTATAGAAAAAGAATAGTGAAACAGCAAGAATTTGTTTAATTTGGAAATGTCTCTAATAATAATAAATTAACCCTAGCCAGATTAATGGAGAAGGAACATTTCCACCTAGTATTGATACAACATCACAAAGTCTGATTTTTTTTTTTTTTTTGCACCAGAAAATCTATGCGAGAGTATCAGATAGAGAGAATAAAATTATGCAATCTTATTTCTTTTTATGTGTTTCTTTTTATTAATCTTATTTCTTTTTATTTTCTCAATACACCCTCTTGACATTTCAGTTACTAGATATACAGTAGAACTTGGCTAATTTGAAGGTGGCATGACAACAATAAAAATTTGACTTACTCAAAAATTCAAATTACGAAAAACTGTGTTTAAATTAAAGTACAGAGAGATAAACAAGATTTTTCAAACTTAAAATGGTAATAAAGATTTAGTATTTAACAGTTTTAATAAATAACACATAATAAATAAACAGTAAGAAATTTTAACAAATAAAATAATTATTAAAAATTTACAATAATTTTAAAAATAATAGCTTCAATAAATAAATACGTAATTTTGATAAAGAAATAGTGTACAGCACTTTTATTGTGCAATTGTTGTATTCAAACTTTAAAACAAACTGGACAATTAACATTTGACATGCCTGTTATTAAAAAAATTTAGCTTTTTTAATGTCTCTTAAGTATTATTATTGAATACATTGTACAAGCAGTACCTCGAATTAAGGCTTTTAGAAAGTTAATAAATTACAATCAAAGAGAGGATACAAGCTATGGATGTATTTAACTAGTGAAAACTACTTAGAAATAAAACTAAAAATTGTTTTTGACTTTGAATCAATGAAAATAAACTCAAATTCTACCCAATATTTTGACATCATGTTAATAGGAAATTCCGGAGAAAAGAGGGAAAATAAATAAATAAAAATGTTTTAATCTAGAACAGTGGTGCGCAAACTATTTCCATTTCCGATCCCCTCACTTTGTCAAAAAAAAAAAAAAAAAAAATTGCGACCCCAACCAAGTTTTTTGAAGAACGGCCTTATAATTTATATTGTCAAATAAACTTCTTTGAATTTAGCGACCCACAAAATGGCTTGCGCACCACTGATCTAGAACAAGGTTTAATGTAACTACTTCACATAGAATTATTTCAGTCATAAAGAGCAGACAACTCACCAAGGGAGAGGCAATTGAGTCCGTTGTCAGAAAGCACCATCCCGTTGGGGCAAGCACACGTGTACTTGGCAGACCCTTCAGACAGGTGAGGAGCCGGGAGACACATGTGAGAGCAGCCGCCGTTCATGGCACCGCAACGATTAGGGCCTGCAGAGGAAAAGCACAAAAATTATTCAGTCATTTTCTCATGCAGCTTAACATGCGGTTTTTTGTTAACTCTTCCACAACACAGTACTGGGCACGCAACCTCACTTTAAAAGATTGTGCATTTATTAAAATTTCTTATTAAAAGTTAGTACTGTATGGAATGTCAACATCTAGAGCAGAAGTTCCCAACCCATGGGAAAATGTCAAGAATTAAAATGAAAAAAAAGTTGTCGAATTTTGTTTCCCCAAGTTCTCCAGAGTTCCTACTTCCGCAGAGAAATACTTTCTGTTGTTTTTACTGTATTTTCAAATTAAGCTGCATTTGAACAAATAAAGAAAGAAAAGATTGATGATTGACAGCATCCCCCTACAAACACCCTTTTTCTGGTGGTGGAATTCTCAAGGCAAAACCTAGTCACAAACTGGTTTTCTATTCAGTCCCAAAAAATAATGGATGAACATTTGCATATTTTTCAAGGACTTTTCAAGGATCCAATGAAAAACAAGTACTTTTTCAGGGTCCTGAGTAAGACAAATAAAAATCATGAAGTTTTCAAGGACCGTGGGAACCCTGCGTGTAACTTAAGTGTTAAAGCAATAAAATATTTAATACCTTTTAAAAAAGTTGTCGAATTTTGTTTCCCCAAGTTCTCCAGAGTTTCTACTTCAGCAGAGAAATACTCTCTGCAGTTTTTCCTGTATTGTCAAATTAAGCTGTCTTTGAGCAAATAAAGAGAGAAAAGACTGATGATTGGCAGCATTCCCCTACAAACATCCTTTTTCTGGTGGTGGAATTCTCAAGGCAAAACCAAGTCACAAACTGGTTTTCTATTCCGTCCCAAAAAATAATGGATGAACATTTGCATATTTTTCAATGACTTTTCATGGATCCAATGAAAAATAAATATTTTTTCAGGGTCCTGAGTAAGATAAATAAATTCATGAAGTTTTCAAGGACCGTGGGAACCCTGCGTGTAACTTAAGTGTTAAAGCAATAAAATATTTAATACCTTTTACAAAAAAAGAACTTGTGGAAAGAACATATTTGTCTTATGCACGTACTATTTATAAAAACTTGAAGCAATTACAAACATTTAAAACATAAAAGCCACAAGAAGGCCTCTAACACTCAGGAATGTGGGCGTGGCTACGTGCCAGCATGCGCTTTCTTTGTTAACAGCTCGCCCAGAAGGGTTTTGGGAACATGGGAGGGTTCGGAGCAGTTTTTGGGAGGGGAAGTGAATTTCCCTCATCTTTGAAAGAGTTCAAGTATTTTGAGGTCTCTCTATTCCAACGGTTTTAGGGATATTCCTTAACCATTCTTACACTGAAAAAGGCTCCATTTACTTAAGAAATTTGCATTCATCATACTTTAATTTTTTATTTCGTAAAGCATTTTTTTCTGTTAGTGGGTTTTGCATTATTTTTACTTGGAAAAAATGGAAGTTGGTGTCAATTGAATCATTAGTTCCGTTTTTCAGGTTTTTTTTATTTATTTCTTAAACACTCTGGCAATTTGCACGAGATTTTCTTCAACAACTTTCGTCAGTAAGTTTGTGACAATCAGATCCGAGATATTGTTGGCGAGCGAAAAGCCTGTCTTAGATGGGCACAAATCTTCTATGAGATCATCTCTTCTACTTCTATCTGTCTTCATTTGAACTTAATTTTATGAATCACAGCTTCATGAAATAAGCTCAAGCACTGCACTGAAATTGTCTCCCATTTGAATAGTTGATTAATATAATAAGAAATTGTTTTCTGTCATCGCAAGTTAATGCAAAATTATTTCTTAATTCTTTTTGGTGTTAATTAATATTATAAAAATGGAATAAAATGTAAAATAAAATGTTATGTTATTAATTTCAGCCACTCAGACTTAAGCTAACCTAAATCCTTAACATTATTAATAAAAACTTCTTTGTGCTGGGGATGGGTTTTTTTGGGGGGGGGATTTGACGGTGGAGGGTACTCAGAAATAAAAAGACCAACCAAGGGGTATAGGAGAGAAGAAAAAAAAAAAAGAATGGGAACAACTGACTTAGAGGCCTGAAAGCAGTAAATGAAACTTCAGATGGAATTTTAATTATCTGAAATGCAACATTTACACTTTTTTACTCCACATTCTTTTATATGCATGTGATAAACCATTTCAAGTCAAAACAAATATTGAATTCTTATTCATGACTATTATAAATTGGAATTTTAATCATATCTGTCAAACATAAATTTGTCCAGTACTTCCATTGGAGAATTCATAATCATTGTAGAATTCAATTAATATATATGTATTATTCATGTTTGGAAATTTACAAATCAGTCACTGTGCTTTCAACCACACAACTATCTCTTTTCTAGCTGCCTTCAAGTTTTGGCTGAAGGATGGATGACATGGCTGTGCGCATGATTAAACCATCGGTTTCAAATTTCAATGTAGCTACTGATATATTTGGAGAAATGAAAATACCAGAAAATGCGTGCCTGATTGGAGCCCTTTTCAATTCTTTAACAAGTTTGTGAACAGTTAAAAAAAAAAAAAAAGACAAAACAAAAGGAAAATACTCAATGAAATAAGTAAGTCAATAATTTAAAGTGTAAAATAATAGCAAAAAATTAAGGCTTTATAGAGTTGAATATATGATAATGCACTTTAAAACTTGAATGTCATGTCATTTCTGCCATTTCACATCACAATGAAAATGAATGTTCAGTCCCCAAATGCATTAAGCCTGAAAATTTGTGTTATTTCAGTCATCCCTACAGATATGTAGTTTCAAAATAAAGTAATGACAGAATGAAATAAGCAAATGGTTACAATAACAATAGCAATGAACCTTTTTGAACAAAAAGATTTAATCGACTAAACTACATTTTATTTGATAAAACTCTCTCTTCTTTAAACAGAGTCGGAGAAACAAACTATCTTTTCTTTAAACAGAATTTTAAAGAAAAACACAAAAAGTTTAACGCCAAAAAATTTAAATTTCAGTTCATATATGCCAAAATACCTTTAGGTTGTTTGTAATGATGAAATACTCGCACTCCCATTGGTGAAGAAATGCCAGAACCAACCATGCGAAGATTTTTCCCCGTAAATTTGTCTACCTTCAGAATAGCCTCCGACTCCCAATCAGTCCAATACAACCAGTCCTAGAAAGCAACGAAAAATACAAGTGAATTTTCAGAAAATCCAGTGTCAAAATTATGATATATAGTTTAAATCTATTCAGTAGTGGCATTATTATAACTTAAACACATCATTAATCAATTAAATATCATTGGAAAATTTTAAAATATTTCTAACATGACATAAATGCAAGAAGAATGCTATTGTTGAATATACTAATTGAACATTTAAGATCGATACACTTTCTGCAAGAAATGAATGTGCATAACATATATAATTACAAATCGAAGTTTTAAAATAATACAATTACAGTAGACTCTCGATTAACTGGGATCGGATTATCCGGACGACAAAAAAAACCCTTCCCATGTAACTTATGGTTCAGAAGAAACAAGGAATTTCGAAGAATGTCCTGAAAGTGATGAGGAAAATCTTGCAACTCATCAAAAATCAAGTCAAGGTGATGCATTAGTACACACTGAGGCGTTACTTAATTACTTGGAGCAAGAAGATGAAAGCACACCTGCAGGAAAATGATATTGAGAAATCTGCGTAGTATAATGCGTCAAAGAGTAAATGAAGAACAAAAACAGACTTCTATCATTTCAATATTCACAAAACATGTAAATCTAAATAACATTAAAAATTCTTGTTAATTCTTTTTCTTTTATATTAATTAAGCTATTAATGTCTTATTGTATAATAATCCAATTTCTATCATTTTCCCAAAATTTTTCATCAAAATTTGCATAAATTGGATTATCCGGGATATTTGCTTATCCGGGACGAAGCAATCCTCGACCATCCCGGTTAATGAAGAGTCAACTGTATTATTTTGTCAGTCGCAATGCTCGAAATTTACGCAAATTTAAACATTCTAAAAGTTTTACAAATTAAAGTTGGCAAATATTTTTTTAATTCACTTCTAACAAAATAATATTCAAAATTGAGATTGATTTGTTACATCTATGCTCATCTCAATGTTCTATATTAATTCAATGTAAAAAATATGAATTAATCTAGTGATTAAAACCTGTTGCAAACAAACTTACTTCAAACACATCTAATGAGAAAGGATGCTTAACTTCAGAAGCAGAAGATAAAATAACATGTTGATTCGATCCATCGAAGTCGGCACAACTGATGATGTGGAGCTTAGCATCGGCCCAGAAAATCTTACGAGACACCAAATCTAAAAATTTTAATTAACATACTTAACTATAAGAAGATGTGAGAAAAAATTTTAGACAGTTAATTTTGAAGAAACAGTATTTCACTCATCAAAAAATGAGTTCCCATAAAAATTCTCTCAAACTGACTTTTAGAAATTCAAAAATCAAAAGATTTATTTCCCACAGTCATTAAATATTTGGTATAGATCTTAATATCTTTGAAAAGCAATTTAAAGTCTTCTCAATACAATTTATTATGTTTTTACATTAGACAAAAACAATTTATAGTCTAATGTAATGACATTTTTAAACAACAATACTTGCACACATTAAAGTAAAAAAATATTTGCAAAATTTTATTCATGCAACTGGTTTCATTGTTAACAACCCTAAATATTATATATATATATATATATATATATATATATATATATATATATATATAATCTTTAAAAAAATAATTTTATGAAATTAATTTTATATTAATACTAAAACAAAAAGTGCAACTTTTTTTTTTCTTAGCCACAAGACATAATTCAAGAAAAATCATTCAAAAGCACGGCTACATACAAAAATCAAACTTTTAGTTCAGATATATTTCAGTTTTCATAAGAAAATAGATATCAGAAGTTAAGATGTTTATCATGTGGTTTATACAAATATCGCTGTTTTATATTGAAAAGTAAAACATTTAAGAATTTTAACCAGATTAAAAATTCATCTGCAAAATCTTTAAGCACTAATCAAATAATTATTTGATATAATTTGAATGAAATTCCTGCTCCAATATAACATATCACTTATATAATTATAGAATATACATACATATAACTAAATTTCACTTAAGTACTTTATGCATTTTTCAAAGTCGTACCTAAAGCCAGACCATTTGGCCACTGGATGTCTTTGGAAATGACGACACTTCTACGAGTGCCATCCATGCCGGCACGTTCGATTTTAGCAACGCCCCAATCAGCCCAGAACATCCATCTGTAAAAGAAATTATTGGTAAGCAGTGCAACAAATTTAAATCCACAAACCAATTTGAATATTTTTAAGGAATTTATTAATGGAGGAAAAAATGAAACAAAAGTGTTTATTTGGAAACATGAATTTTAAATCTTTTAAGGGGACACATTACCCAAAAAATGGCCAAAGTATCAATTTATTTTATTGGCTTATTTTGTTGACCTTATCTTTCTACTTATTGCATCAAAATTTCAAATTTGTACCTTTAATATTATAGAAATTATTTAGATTTTTATTTGCGATGATCATTGATAAACTTGCATAAATCACAACTTTAACTGACTTTTTCTTCATATCGGACTTTTCTTCACTTTCATTTTTGAAATTGCTAAGGCTTTTTTCCATTTTTAGATAGAGCTTTCAAATTTTTTGCACTTGTTCATCATTAAGTATATGATAAAACTGTGCATGTAATAAGCATTCAGTTGCTTAGTTTTTTTTATATACAAGAAATCAATTGTGGTAGCGCTAAATCTTCTCATTTTTTACCTCATAAAACATTAAAAAATCTATATTTAAGCGAATATTAGATACACCTTAAAACCCATGCACAGTTTTGTGTAATATATGTCAGCAAATCTGCAAACAAAATTTGAAGAAAAAATATTCATATTTGAAGAAGTGGTAGGGAATTTAAAAAAATGAATTTTTTTTTTTAGAAAATTTAAATTTCGACTTTAGAAGCAGATTAAAATGTATTTTTTCTCTTTAAGATGAGTTTATATCATTGTTAAGTTTTAATAGTATGGAAACTTTTTCAATAGCACTTCAAATAATGCAGATACCTAGACAAAGTACGAGATGATTAGAACTTCACAAATGTTGTAGGCATTCTATACAATGCTGAAAAACAGACCAGCAAAATATATAATACTATTTATTGAAGACTTTTTTCAAGGTAGGTTTTTCCCCCTAGAAAAAGGAGAGTGCAGCTTAAAATAAAATTCTGCGCTTCCTTGTTGCAGCAAGTAAGCTCAGATTTTATTTTCTCTTGTTTTATTCTAAAAGAAATCCATACACTTTAAATTGTATTTCTTTCTTCTTTACATACGTCATTTCAATAAAAGCATTTTCAGTAACAAAGTTTTATCACTTTTCCTAAATAGGCATTCTACAGAATGCATATCTTTTCAACAAAAAGCATATTCATGTTTCTCTTCTTATACTTTCCCTAAACAGCATTTGTCATTCTATAGAATGTCTAAATATCACATACAATGTCTGTGGAAAGTAAATATGAAGTTACTAGCAATGTTTGGAAAGCATGTATTCTATATCTCGCATAGATATTCTACATAATCCCAAATTTTCTACAATGCTAATAACATGCATACTGATTTCTTTACAATCATGATTATTTTGAAAATTCATAACACATTACCCGATAAAAAATATTCTGCTTAAGTGATATTCAAATTTTTCTAGTCAAATTTGCCTCCTTGAACACATTTTATTCACTTTTACTTCTATATTTTATTGCTATTAAGATGGAAAAATACACAGTACGAATTTGAGATAGGTTGTAACGAATGATAAATTTTTGAGCTTAGCTGAAGTTTCAAAAATCTGGCTGCTAAGGTATTGACAAAAAGTTTTTAAAATACTGTACTGCTTTATTTTAATAATACATGAGGAGTTCCTTTGATATCATGGATATTGTTGGCAGGATATATATATATATCTGTGTATGTAATAACCTAATTTATTAACTTTCTTTAATTACTAGAAAATCACCCACCATGGTAGGATGGGTGCAAATTGCCTCTTCATTCGAGAGATTTCCTGTCAAATTTGACGTGTTTAAATAGATATACATACGAGAGAAATGTTTAACACTGATTGAAAACAAATAAAATAAACATATGTTTTATGACAGGAAATATTGTTTCTTACATATTTCTTTACTCAAAAAACCTCTTGGTAAACAACATTCAGTGTGAAGTATTTTTCCTTGTTTAATAATTTTCCTTGTACCAGATGTCTTTATGTAAATTTTAACGTTGCCAAAAAATATTATTAAATTATATCATCACGATTGCACTAAATAATGAGATGCATCATGTCATCCAAACTATATCATGCGCATGATATACCACTGACGTGATTTGCTACTTTCTGTTAGAAAAAGGGAAATTAATCTGAAATATGTGATTAATATAATTTAAAATTTCTCGGGAACTATTGATCGTAGCGAGATAAATTTTATATCAATCGATAGCAAATTTTATTTCACTATTTTAGAACTATTAAATTTGAAATTAGAACGACAATTACTATTTAAAATTACTGAAATTTAGGTTCTCTAACAATGAAATAATGCTGTTTAATGTCTCACAGTGCTACGGAGTGATTTTATTGTTGGTAAAGCCAGAGCGTTACCGAGAGACAGATCTGGGCTATTATATTAGTAATTTTTAATAACTTATACTTCCATCATAAGAAGAGCACTTCTAATTTTTACAAAGCAGTGCAACAATAAAATTCTAATACTGTGCACTTCCAAAATTCATGATTTCATAACAGGTCATCTGTTGTGAAATGGGTTACAATTAATAACAATAAATGTATATTTGGTTTGATTTTGGAGGGCAAATATCACTAAGTTAGATGCAGTTTTTTATAGGTATTCAAATGTATTATACAGGGTTAGCCTAAATGATTCAACGGGTTTCAAAGGACTGTTTATTTACAAGTATACAATGTACAAAGACAGGTGATACATGAAAAGATACATACACTCACCAAGTTTCTGGTACACACTACAAATGTTTATTGTGCGCACCCTTGGTCACCCCTCACACATCCCAATGGCAATCCATCCCAATGGCAGTGATGTGTTCCTGCAGTGCTTGCAGAGTTGTGGGCATTGGGGGTACATAAACTTTGTACTTCACATAACCCCACAGGAAGAAATCACATGGTGCGAGATCTGGTGAACCATGGCAACAGAGAAACATCATCCAGACCCGTACCCCCCCATCCAGCGATGTGGCAGTTCTCTGTTGAGAAAATCATCTGCCATCTAGCGAGCCACAAGGCAGGCTTTTAAACTTGGGGAGTGTATGGATCTTGTCACATATCACCTGTCTTTGTAGGTCGTATGCCTCTCAATACACAGGTTTTGAAACCTGATGAATCATTTAGGATAACCGTGTATATTAAAATTTACAGCGATTTCCAGTATACTTACCCTTCTAATGGATTCACAACAATAGCTCGTGGCTCATCAAGATTTTTCTTGAACAATGTCCGCCTGACGTCTCCATTGAGCTGTGCCACATTGATGGCATCAATACCCGTGTCTGTCCAATATACTAAATCATGGATCCAGTCAACGGCCAAACCATCAGGGGTCACAATTCCGGAATCCACCACTTCTGTGATGGGTTCGCCAGTCCGTAAAGGTGCGCTTTGTGGGAAAAAATAAGAAACTATTTTTTAAATCATTACCCTCAATAACTATTGCATGCTTTATATGCAAAGTTTTAATGCGACAAAGAATGATGACACAAGAAATAATGACACAACCTTACCAGTGGCAGTGTTCTCCTATTGACTTTCTCGAACAATTTCACAATGTAGCATGCTTTTTATTAAAGTTTGTAATATAGTGGAGAAGATCGAAAGTACATTTTGAATCTTTTTTATTCCACTATTTGGAAACTTGATCTACAGATCGAAGTGGCATAACGAATTTCATTTAACACATTCACTGCCACAGACGCACTGGCGTGTCCAGAACTTATTATTTGATTAGATGACTGCTTCTCCACTGTAGTTAAGAGATGTCGGAGAAGGGGTCATCTACTGTCCTACCGCCGCAAGAAAAAACCTTAACAGGGTTGCCTAAAGAAGACGAGTCGAAGAAAGGACAAAAATGGGTATAATATCAACCGCAACATTTGGCAAACTAAGCGCACTTCGATAGGTGATGAATTCGTTTTCGTCTGAGGTAGAAAGCAATATGAGACTGCCACCAGTTCTATCTGCATCAAGTGAAATAAGACCTTTACCTTCATCCCCAAAATGCAGTGGGATATCCCGTTTCCATAACGACCACCACTGGCATGTCTGGTGTTTTTCTCGTGGCGGTAGGACAGTAATTAGATAGATGGTTCGAATCTCGAGCATGAATAGTGGCAGTGAATGTGTTAAGTAGCTTGTTGTGTTTTGACTCATCACATTCACATGTATAAATAAACAGGCAGACAGCCACCCATTGCAGATTTAGCTCAAAATATAACAAATACTTATGATTCTAGATTTTCACTTATGCATCTTGTTATGTTTTTGAGTTACGACATTCACATAATATTAAAAGACAGTCAATCCTTTGGTAGATATTGGTCAAAATTTTGACAGAGTTGAAATTTTGATAATAAAACAACACTCTAAATTTCATTCAACTACATCACTGCACCTTTGAGTTATTGCATTCACATGCACAAAAATTTCCAATTTTGGTGTGAAGATTGCATACCAAATTTCATCCATTTTTGAGTTATTGAGTTCACAGACAAGCATAATTTCAAAATTACTTTTTTTTCACACTCGGATCTAAAAACATGAAGATTCATACTTAAGATACCTTCAAAGACAATTACAATACTTTCTTCTTTGTATGCAAGAAAGTAAAAAAGAGAATGATCTTAACTTTACTATCACATACGAGTATATTCAGAATTGGTATATGATTCCCACGACCCAACTGTGAAAAGCATGTTAGTGAACGTCTTAAGAAAAACGGTGTGATGCAACACAGTACCTAAAATATTTCATGCGTGATACGCGAAAACTATTTTCATTTCAGAAATGCGCATCTGACTGGAACTCTTGGAAATCCAGACAAAGCATAAGAAATTGAAAAAAATTGATGCAGCAGTTAAAAAATACAGTAATACCTCGTTACAACAATACTTTGGGGACCAAATAAAGATATTGTTATAGAGGGATGTATTAGTATATTGAGGGACGATATAATTACGAAATAAAAATGTTAAATTTTGGTTGTTTCAATGTGGACACAACACAAGAATATACATTTTGTGAAAAAAGCATTATCATAGTGATGTTTGTTAAAGCATACAAAAATTTGAAAATTCAGCTATACAATAAAATAGTTCACACACCTGAGAAACTTATTTATCGAAAAAATCCAATATTTTAGTTTGCTTATTCCTTTTTACTTTCTCGTATACGAAGTATACAAAGAGAAAGTATTGTAATCGTCACAAAATTCGAACTCGAGATTTTGACGAATCTCCACGTTTTAGACCTTCCTGAGTCCGAAAAACACAATTTTGGAATTATGTCTGTCTGTGTGTGTGTCTGTGAACACGATAACTCGAAAACTATTAGAGATAAAGGGATGAAATTTGGTATGTAAACTTGAAACATAATTTGTAGGTTTCTATCAACTTTTGGACAAAATCCGTCAACGGGAAGTCTGTCTGTCTGCATGTTCGAGGTCATGCGAACGCTATAACTCAAAAACTTGAAAAGCCAGATGGATAAAATTTGGTACACAGTTTTATCGTCATGAATGTAGGTCCGTATAAAATTTTGGGCCAAATCTGTCAACGGGTTGACTGTCTGTCGGTCTGTATAATCACATACTTGTTAAGCCTTCGTTTCAAAACCATTTCCACGCGCATGCCTATTTAGCTATCTCTGGTACCAAGCGGGAGGATTACGTCCTTGAGACGGGTTTGTGATTGATATGTTTTATCTCCCGTTTTGCTTTCGCTCGCTCGTATAATAGCGGATCTTCCTGGAGTGTGATGGAAAATAAATATTGCTAAGTTTTAATACATAGGCATCTCTTTTAATATGATTCTTCACTTAAATATTTTACAATCACTATAATCTGCAATGAAAAACCTTATGATATTCGTTGCATTCTGGATTACTGTAGGTTCGATTTTTTTTATCCACGCAAGGGGAGGGGAAATGACAAATTTTTTAGCAGTATACGAGAAAGTTTAGGGGAGGCCACTCCCACTGTTTTTTTACTGTTTAAGTCAACTAAAACGGTTTGCATAGTCTAATGCACGAAAATGATCATCATTTGTGGATGAAAGGCTTCAAAAAATTGTCTGTAGGGACTGAACTGATTGAAAACAGGAGTTCAATCAGTTCAGAAACGATAAGATCATCAACCACTGTTAAACATTCTTCCACATTAATTCCAGACATTTTGATACTTTTTTTCTTCCAACTGAGTTAAAGACTTTTGAAGTCTCAAAACCAGTTATCTGAAATATCGCCATTTTTGAGATATTCATCATTATCAGTTTGCTTCATGAAATTAAGAGAGTGTTGAGATTTAAAAAAAAAAAAAAAACCAACATTGTTGTACAGGGGTTTATTGCTGTACAGAATATTGTTATTTTGAGGGGAAATTAACATTATGTTCTATGCAAATTTACCGGGACCACAAAATTTTATTGTTGCAGAGGGATTTATCATTGTATCGGATATTGTTGTAGTGAGAGTTTACTGTACATACATATTTGATTCATATATAAAATTTGACTAAAAAACATTATAAGAATCAGTTCAATTTTTCAACTAAAATAATGCAATAAATTTTGAGATTCTAATACAATACACTTCTTCAAACTATTTGTCACTGACTTACATGTGACTATAAACAGTGGTTTATTCAGCAGACAAGTAAGTTTATAGTGCCTAAATTGTAATAAGCAAATTTGAAATGGTCTTTCATGAAACCATATCTTGGACTCTGAGATATGGACAGTAAGTACCTAAGATATTCTCTGAAAAATTTTATAAGTCACAAAGAAATAATATTTGTAAAAATAACTTGCATGCAATATATTTTCTAAAAAGCAATTTTTCACAAAAAAATTCTTTATGTCTATGAATCACCATTTTTTTTTTTAAGTATGATGACCAATACAGTACTATTTTAATCTATACCTCTTATTGTCATAATTATCTTCGAATCAACCTTAGAGGCGTTGTTCCATTCTTTTGAAGATGAATGATAAAAAGATACATCACAATCTACATGTCAGGCAAATAATGCTCATCAAAATGAGCCTTACCTATATAACCTCCCTTCCAAGACGTCTGTCCATACAATGATTTTCTTTGCATAATCGTAATCAATGGCCACGGCGCTTCGGAGACCACTTGCCACTAAAGTATATTCCGATGTTTCCAGATCGATTTTCCGCAGGTCACGGCGATTTGAGAACAGCAAGGACGCATGCCCCTCTGAAAGAAACCATATTTAGAGGTTAATCCATATGAATAACACGGAAAATCATAAATAGTTTGTATACTATAGAAATCCAAACTACTAAGCAAATTTTTCTCATCAATGCTGAAGAATAAGGAAAATTTTAATGGAGGTTTTGTAGTAATTCATTAAAAAGCAATTTTTTTTTTATCAATCAAAAACTATATTTCCATATATAGGAAAGATTATTTTATCATTAGTACTTTCATTCTTTTTGAATGAAAACATTATAGATATTTTAAACTAAAATAATAATTATAATAATATTAAACAAATTTTAATATTTTTGCCTAAGTTTCCACACACAAAATCTAATTAATTTTTCTATCATTCTTTAAAATTTATTAATAACTTATGGACAAATTAACTTTCAGTGGTTTTAAAAAGTGGGGCAGTCGGTAAATTTTCAAGAAGCTACTAGGTTTAAAACTTGTGTGGTACAACTATTATTCTCATCTTAATCAAAAATAAGGATGAAGGCAATTATAAAAACTATATATAATTTTTAAAAATGCATTTATTTACATGTGTATTGGCATTTCATCAACAGCTAATATTAAATAAATGTTTACTTTCTTGTATATTACATTTATACCTTGTAGTCACCAACAAGTGATTCAATATGTGATAACTGTAGACTTTATTATAAATACTTCAAATATTTTTCACAAATACTGAAAGTTTTGTGATAATTAATTAAATAGCTAATTTTTATTAATAAAAAACTATGTTTCTCCACAGAAAACATTGACCCCATATTACTTTTAATTTTCACTCAAAATATTGGTCAATACAAGTCAAAACAAAAATCATTAGTGTTAGACGTGAAAATATTTTCATCCTAAGCAATATATGCATATAAAGTCAATGCATAAAAAGACTACAGCATAGAATATTGAAAAAATGTTTCCTTCAATTGAAAAAAATAAAACTGCAAAACATGATGAAGCATTCTTAGGATATACATCCAAAATTTTTAAAATACCGACACATTTCTGTCTGCTACTTACGCTGAGCTTTGCATCTCCTATGATTTGATGGCTCAATACTGTAGCCTTCCAGACATGAACATTTGAAATTTCCCTTTGTGTTGTTGCATAGCTGGGAGCAGGTACCGTGGATCTCGCACTCATCGATATCTGTTAAATGAAGATTCAAATAATTACACCCGCCATTCAAACAAAAAGAAATGACATTGTGGAAAGTACAAAAAACAACAAAATATAATTTTAGTGTTCAATGAATGAAAGGGGGAGGGGGGTTCTAGAACAAAATTCAGTGATTTTTAAAGCTTACCTGAATTAATTTATTTAGTGAGCATGAATATTTCTGATCTTTTTTGATGCATAGGCATAACGGTAAATGCCTTCATACCTTGAGTCCAATATAGCAGATATAAACTTGGAACTGCTTCTATTAATTCAATAATTGATGAAACTATGTGCCACTAATTTTAGTTGATTCCTCTTCATAAAGCCGAATTCTGGGATGAATTCTGTCTTTTGCTTTATTATTTGTCTCTAACTTTTTTGTACCATTTAAAATGAATGCACAATATTTTATTATCCTTTGGCAAACATTTTACTATGAAGTTTGAGTGATGTTTCATTTTTTCTAGTAAAAATATTGAGATTAGACTAGTATACTGGATATATCATAACATTTTTTAATTTTTCACATACAAGCTTGAAATTTTATTTATATAATAAATACTCTTTGCAGTAGCACCACAAGAAAAAAATTTTCACTTAAATATTTCTTAATTCTGACTGAAGGGGTTAAAATTCTTTATTACTATACTTCTCTCTAATGTAATTAAAATGAAATTACTCTTTGCTGATAGCAGTACAACCTTTTTTCATATCTCAATAGACTTTAGATTAGTACATTAATGCTGACAAAAATGGTTCTGGTATTTTTCAGAAATAAACTAACAAAAAATAAAGCAATGAATAAATATTCTAAGTAAAATAATATTTTTTGTGGAATTTAAAGAGAAAAATAAAGTAAGCAACAAGAAAATACCCCTGGCCTGGACATTAAGAAGCCAGAACAATTCTGTCAGCAAAGGACTCAAAAAAAAAAAAAAAATCCCACCAAATCTCAGCTTTACCATTGCACTTCTTTGTTGGTGCAACACAAAGTGATAACAAAATTTAACCTTCTTGGACCTGCTAACATAATCGAAAAAACAAAAACAAACACTTTCTAAAACGTTACAAATTAGAATATTAGTAAATAAAATATCACTTAATTCTGCTAAGTTTCCAGAGATGGTGCAAAGTAACAATACAGGGGTCAATCCAGGTTGTTTTTTTTAAGGGCCCATTTTTGTGGAAAAATTTTAAAAGGGATCATTTTTATAAAATGAAATTTTATAAAAGGGCCATTTTTACAAATTTGAATTTTGTGAAGGGGCCATTTTTATGAAGTGGAATTTTGTGAAGGGGCAGCAAAATGGCCCCAATTTTCACCTGGATTCACCCATGCAATATGAAGATTTTTTAAGTGATCAATATAAGTTAAATAATAAAGTAATACATAAAATAATAATCTGTCAACATACAATTGAAACTTCGCGCATTTTAAACAAAACATAAAATTATATGTGAAATAATTCTCATATTAAATTTTTATCAGAAAATACCAATTTGACACAACAGGAAACTAAAAATTCTTACGACTTATCTGAAATCTTACCTTCACATGTTTGGTTATCTGACAGTTGGTAGCCACTAAAGCAATCACAGTGGAAACCAATGATGTCATCCACACACTTCTGAGAACAGCCTCCGTTATTGATATTGCACTCATTGACAACTGAAATGTTTTTGGAAGAGAAAAACTTATATATGTAATCAAAATCAAGGCTTTATAACAGAGGTTCCCAAATTGTGGTATGCATACCCATGGGGGTACGTGAAGGACTAGATGGGGGTACAAGAAATCAAAGTTGGTAATGGCAGAAACAAGAAAACATAAGGGATTAAAGAAGTTGGAGAATTTTGTTTCTCCAAGTGAATACTTGCTATTTAATAATTACAGCACTTGAATAGTTGATTATAATGGAAGAGTAAGTTTTAGCCATCCTTATAAGTTAATGTGAAATTATTTCATTTGTTTTGGCGTTCAACTAATATAAAAATGGAATAAAATGTAAAATCAAAAATAAGTCCTGAAAATATTATTAATTTGCATCATTTGACACTTAAGCCAACCTAACATTACTAATAAATGCTTGTTTGCATAGACAGATGTTTGGGGGTGGATATATCAGTAGGGGGTACGCTAAAAAAAAAGATTAATCAAGGGGTAGGCGAGGGAGAAAAGGTTGGGAACCCCTGCTTTATAAGAAAGTAAATTTTAAACTAAAATAGCAGCGAGAAATTTTAATTTATATGCACAGAAAAATACAAGCATATAATACAACCTTTATAATGGTGCCAATATTATAAGCACAAAAATATATTCAAAATTAATCTAAAAAAATTTGAAATTCCAGCAGCTGAAGACAATTGTCACATTCTGAAATTTTAATACCAAATTTAAAATTAAGAAATTTCACACTTCATGCTCTCAAACTTCAAAGTCGAGCTTCAAACACATAAACTGAAAATTTCCATCAATGAGGCAGACGAGAGGAAAATTATAAATTGGTTTCTATTTTGGCAAGCTAATTTTTATACTTGATAAAGGAATTATAAATTGGTACACAAGCTATTGCAAATGGAGTGTAATAAAATTATACAAATGATTAAACACAAGAAAATTTTTAAATAAGTTCCTCATATCTTTATTGTTTGCCTTTTTACAAAAACAATTATCCTCTCGCTTTTTTAATGGAATTTAATAAATAGTTTTTAGCAATTTCCCAATAAATAACTATAAAGACTCTTTTTAAATGTACCAGAACCATGTAAACATTCATTTTCATTAATCTCTTACTCCTCAGCAGTTACCAAAGGACCTCTCGCAAGACTTTCTCCCCAATGTCACCCATTTTTTCACAACAGAGTAGTAAACACAGTACATTTGGAGAAAAGCAGTTGACCCTTTTGCGTTCATTGGTTTTGAAGTGAAACCACACATTGGGCATTTTTTTTACTGCGCATAGGCGAAACATAGCATAATTATTCTTTTATAACTTAAGAGTCAGATATACATGCCAACTTATATAAAAATTCCAGTTCAATACCGTAAGTATTGAGAAAGATATCGGCATTGCAAGAGCTAAATTGCTTTTGATCTCTAAGCGAAACAACACGAGGAGAGTTCCTGCGCAAATTGATATTTTTTAAAATTGAATCTTTGAAAGTAATATTGAATTCTACGAAGGTTGAATATCTTGCATATGTGGCGGCCTCTCGAACCTTTGCATTTTCACCTCTCACTTTGCCATAAGACAGCAGGTGGAATTTTATTCTTCTATGCAAGATGCTGAAAAGGTGCAGCTCTATGCGCGCACTATTCATCCAAGTATATATATAGGTGTTGGCATTAGAATCATAAATTCTTATCAACTTTGGGATAAACGAGCTGACGCCATCTCGCACAGTGGAAAAATGTAAACAAACTGTTGATAGCAATATGACGTCATCTGACGAGCAACTAATCAGATTTCCTTTCGGTAATTTCCAGTGTGCAGGATGGCATCGGTAATATGTAAATTGCCCAGAAAGGGTTAATATAAGTGCATATTCTTTCTCTGTGAATCAGTAGGTAGTAAGAACCGGTGTGTTTGTGTATTTTTGCAGTGTGACTTTCACAGTCCACAATGTTTTCTCATCTGTATATAGTTCATCAATAAATGTTTGTCATCAGTAATGTTTGTTGCCTTCTGAGAAGTCTTCCACACCAAAAATGTCTTTAAGATTCCACTGACACGATTAATGGTTACTCTACTAAACCTTCAACATCATTTGACGATGAAAAAGCTAACAATAGGAGTGCCTTCTTCATTTCCGCCAGACCAGACCAAGACCCAGAGGAGTGAGTGCAAGCAGCATAAGCCAATCCACATCGGTGATGTACAAGCTTCTGTGATAGTACAGATGATAGCCGTCTTGCCTGAACAGAGTTGGAGCCTTTCAACTGATTTCCTTCATCTGAAGTTGCACGCAGCTTGTTGATCATCAGCTACTCAGATCTAAATGTACCGATGGTCCTTTTTGACTCCTCACTGAATGAGTTCCTCTTCTCACCCAAGTATACTTATGTGTACGGTAACTTTTTGATACGAGATGTGTCTATCTGCAGATCCATTTTGATTTAAATGTTTTTTAATGTTCTAACTGACAATTTCATGTTTGCACTGTGAAATAAATGTTTGTTTATAAATCTCTTGCCTGCAATATCACTTAGCAACTTTACTGATCTGAGTCATTAATGAAGTGGGGTATTTTTGAGGCATCCTCTATCCCCTTCACATATTCACGTATACTTATAAATTAAATACATAATTTAAATTGCATTTCGATGATAACTTATTCGGAGGAAAAATAGCTGTTACCATTCATTGGTTTCACCGTGACACCACAAATTTCTTGAAAATAAAAATATGCTAAATTTATTTTTTTCCTTCACAAATTTATGATCAGCTACATGTCTAATGCTCATTTTTGAAATAAATTTACTAATCTTCAAAACGAAACATGTAGTGAACTTGAAAGGGTTAACTCATGAACTCCTTAAAGCATTACATACATCAAGGGGAATTAACGAGGTTAAAAGAAAAAATTTATGTGAAATCACTTTACATTTTCTCACATGCACATATTTACTCACAGCATTTTCCATGAGGTTCATCTTCCCACTCTCCACAGTCGTTCTTTCCATTGCACACCAGCTCTGCAGAAATGCAATGCTTTCCGCCACAATCAAATTGTGTTGCAGGATCGCAACCTTGAGGAAGCAGAGCTAAAATAACATACAAATATATTTGATAACATAAAAAACACATTTATAAAATAAAATGACAGAAAAAAATAAGGAATGCATGTATTACATCTTTCCAAAACACTTTTTTTTATTGCCCACACCGACTCTGCTTACCCAAAGGGTGTAAAGCATGTGACGAGTCAGTGGGAAGAAAAATTCCAATACAAATATTAAAGTAATGCCATACAAAAAAAAAAATAGAAGTATACAATAGTTCTCAGTTTTTAGTTGAATAATTAGTATAATGTGCAGACAGTGAGACATTTGTAAAGATTAAAAAAGTATATACAAAAAAATACTTACAAGGACAATCAATTTCATCAGAGCCATCAGTGCAATCTTTTTTTCCATCACACTGTAAGGTGCCAGCAATGCAGTGATTATTTTTACAATGGAACTGATCACTACGGCATGTGACAGTGCCTAAAGGGAATAAATACAAATTTTATCTTTAATTATATTATAAAAAACTTCACACAGATTTTTCTTAACAATACGGTAAAACACACACACGTGCAAATACAGGACAGAACCAAGAGTTTCATAAATAAAACATTCAGTTAAACAATATATTTATTAAATGAAATATTTTGTTGTTTTCAATATCTTACTTTGAAAAGTTACTTACATAGAGTGTAAAGCATTCAAAAACAGATAAATTAGTAAATTTAGTTTGAGCAAGCATATTTACTGCAGAAGTAGTGAAATTAATATGGTAATAATATTTTGTTCCACTTTCATTTCTTCGGCTTTTACTCACTGAAATTGTTAATTAAACCAATATAAAACAGGGATTTTTAAGCCTTTTCTATTTGAGGCCAATTTTAAAGGCCAGAAAAGTTTCAAAATCCCATCTCACTCCAAATTTTGATACAACCCCAAAGCAGAAATATAAATAAGAAAATTATGAATTAACTAATGACAGTTGAAAGGGAATTCAGTTTATAACAACTATTTAGCAAATTTCAGTGAAATCTCTGATGCAAACTGGATTTTCATAACTATTTTTGCTTACAGTGGAAGTGAGTGTTCACTTAAATATCCAGCGGCCGCTCATCTGTGAACTTGCGCTGCCACTGGGGAAGAATTTAGAGTTAAAATAAACCAAGTCCACGTTTTGCCTATTTTGCACTGGCACTGCTATGGTAGTGTAGAAATGCTATATCTTCTGTGAGACAAGGATTCAAATCCACAGTTCAGTTTGTAACCACTAGACAGCAAGAACAAGTAGAAGTCCACCATTATTTTAAATGCAGCTGATCAACTTCAAGGTATGTTTTCTCAGTAACGAATCTCATGCATTTGGTTTATTTTAACTCTGAACCTCTATATTTCAATACAAATTCAATTGCACAATCAAGTATATAGCGTCAAAGAAATCCCCACCAGTGAAGTTACGACACTTACAATTCTGCTCATCCGATTTGTCAGGACAATCGGCATCACCGTCACAAACCCAGTCCAGGTGAATGCAATCCCTGGACCTGCACATAAACTCGTTGGAACTACAGGGGGAGCGCAAGGTTTGCTTTGGACAGGTTATCTCATCTGAACCATCCAAGCAGTCCACGTCTCCGTCGCAGCGCCAGCGTTCCGGAATGCATTTGCCATTCACACACATGAACTCGGATGAGGAGCATGTTACATTGGCTAAAAGAAATGGAAGTAAAATAAAAATACATTTTTCCTAAATTTTCAGATTAAAATAGTGAATTCGTAATAAGTTCTGTGATATAAAATCTACTAATGAGAATTGCCACAAAAATAATAGACAGAATTTTTAATTTTATTATTCTTAGAATTTGAAATTAATATTTCTACTTTAAAATAGGAAACTGAAACAAAATTTTGTTACTAAATTGATATTCATAGTGAATCGACTTTAAATTAACTTTTTAAAAAATCTGTCACTTCAATCTTCCCACCACCCAATTATTTTTCTGAAATAACTTTCAGCTTTTAGAAATGAAATTTCAATGTTCATGATGGTGTTTTGATAAGCAATAGAAACTTCAAAAGCTCAATATTTTACACATAAAAATTTTAAGAAAAAGTACTAATAAATATGTGAAATCCACTTTTGAATTAAACACGAAAAAAGCCAATTCAGCTACTTGGAGGGCTAAAAAGTGAAAACAATCCTTCTTAAAATAAAATCAAAGCAGATGATATTATTGCAATAATATGGAATATTTAAATCTACAATGTGCAAGAGAAGTAACACGAATGGCAGTTGTACAACTAAACTACAGAAGTAGAATTCTTTTATGCAAGAACTTTTTACTCATATTTTTTTCCCCTGTGATAATCAATACACAAAATGGATCTTTTTAATCATTTTTCTTTGATCCAAAGTCATATATATATTTTGAAAATGAGTAAATAATTATTCAGTTCCATTATATGATTTTGACAATTTACTATATTTAATTCCTTTCCTGTATACTTAACATCATAATTCGGAAAAGAAAAAGGAAAGGCGAAGAGCAGCAAGAAATGCAACTTTATGGCATAAAACAATTTTCCCATTCAATTTTGAAGCACAATATTGACATACCTGCCACATTAGCACATAATTTAGCATCAACTGTGGTAGCAGAAGTTATTTGCATCAACAACTGTTGACATAATAGAAAGCTGTTGACATAATAGAAAAGTGCCAAAAATAAATAGAATTCATACATAAGTTCACTGAAGGTTTTTTTTTTTTTTAATTTAAAAGAAATGTAGACATTTTTTTATATTTTCTTACTTCCTCCATTGCTTTTACTCCCTTTCCCTACCTAATGGGAGGAAAAAGTGGACTGTATTAAAAGCTTTCAATGTAACTGCAATGAATAATTTACATTGCTAGTTTCAATTTGCTTCTTTTTATTCTTTATTATAATTATTATTAGGCCTTCTTTATTTAATATTTGAACTCAAGACAGAGCAAAAGAACATTGCTGAATTCTAAATACCATAAAAAAAAATCCAGTTTCAATTTAGGGAAAATTTGATCATAAAATAAAATGGCAAAAAAGGTTGCTATAATTAAGAATGTCAGTTCACTGATCAAAACTAATTTACCACCATTGTTCATAAGTAGCCAATCTAGAAATTAGAAAAAAACCTTATTAAAATCTTTCACTAATACAATCTCAACAAAAAGATACATAAATAAATCCTCACGGCAATTCTTTTCATCACTAAAGTCACCACAGTCATTATCTTGATCACAGACCCAGCGATTTGTGATGCACTTATTGTTATCACATGTAAATTCTTCTTCTGTACATGTTATTTGATCTGAAAACAGAAAGAATTATCATGTATTAATCAAAGATTAACTGAATTGGTTAAAGCATGTACTTCCACTAATTAAGAGACAAAAACAAAAATTTTTAATTAGAATGCAAAATCTTTATATAAACTTAAAATAAATAAACATTTGTCATAAATACAAAACTAACTGAAACCAGCAGGAGAGTTTCTCCCTTCAACTTTCTTGTATACTAACAATAGATGGCATGTCTTGTGCTTTGAAGTAGAAAAAACCGAGTATGAATTTTGGATCTCCGCTTTTCATCTGACTGAAATCAAAATTTGATACAGATCAACAATTTTGATCACAAGACCACTACCAAATTTCAGTTATCTAAGTTATTGAATTTTTGAGTTGTTTTCACACAAGGCAGATATACAGATGATCAACTAATTGATGGATTTGGTCCAAATTTTGATACAGATATATAATTCAGATGACAAAACCATATCCTTTGAGCAATCCCTATGCACATGGACAGACAAACTACTTCCCATAGGCAGATTTTGTCCAAAATTTGATAAAAATCTAAATTTCAGTGTCAAAACCACAAACAAAATTGCATCTATCCAGTTGGTTGTATTTGTGAGTTATACTGTTCAAAGACAGACAGATAAAATTCCTAAAAAGGTTTCATCACACTCGAGAAGGTCTAAAACATTGAGATTCATCATAATGTCCAGTGGTCATATTTTTCACAAAAGCAACACTTTCTTTCTGTTTAATTCATATTCAGAAAATTAAAAAATATTTACTGTTTTTTTTTAGATAATCACAGATAAGGATCTGACATTTTCTTTTCAATTATTCATTTAATTTTACAAGGGATGAAAATATTTTAGTCCACTCACGACATTCATCTTTTTCATCAGATCCATCCGCACAGTCCTGCTGGCCATCGCATCTCCAAGTGACGGGAATGCAGAGTCCTGAAGAGCTACCACAACTGAATTGGTCGGGAGCACACGTCTTGTTTTCTAGAATGAAATCAAATTTTTATTAATATTTCAGGGTGACCAGAAATAAAATAATTAATTTTCACCAGCTAGTTTGCACTAGGCGGCTCACTATGAATACCGATGCAAATTAAATGTACAGCTTCCCAAAACAATGGTGTAACTAAAGGGGGGGGCTGAGGGGGCAGTCTGTCCCAGAAGGAACTTCAAAACGGGCAGCAAAATCAGAGATGCAGGTCAAAAACTTTATAACTAAGATGAGCATCAGCACTAGTTCATAAAAAAATAAATAGTGTAATAAATTCACACTTTTTGCCTTTTATCGGTAAATTCCAGATATGTGAAAAGAAGGCAGGTGGACATGGGATTTCACAATCTTTCTGCAGAGATCGAGGACATCAGACGACAAATTATGTTACTAATAAAATGGTTTTTCCCCGGAATTTATTTTTATGTTGAGGTTTACGTGCCGTATATAACTTGCAAAGGAAGGGTGGCGTGTCACAAGCTCAACTCAGGCATCAAAATAGCAGCTATTTTTCAAGTGAAAGTTTTAGTTTAGTTTCTAGTTAGATTAATATCTTATTTTGAAGCTATACGAGGGATATTTGGGGACAGACTTCATCATTCTGAACCATGGTCATATGACGAGGAGAACACCTGGCATGGCACACCCCTCTCCAAAATTTCACTCCACACCAATAGGAAGATATTCAGCTTTCAACAGATTTAACATGCACCAAGCCCATCTACGCAGCAGATTTTCCATAGAATCTGGTCTTGCTGCAACTCTCCTGTTCTGAAGCCAAGAATCTGCTATGAGCCATTGCGGCACATTGAACTAGATCAGTTCCTGCATAACTACAATGTCAGGTATGTCATGACAAAATACCCATGTTCATTTTACCTTCTCAGTATCTTCATGTCTACAAATTTATTTAAGCAATTGTTCCTAACTTGAACTTTGAACATTAAAAGTAAAATCAGCAGCCAAATTACTAATGTATACTCGGAATCACATAAATTAAAAATCAACTAATTGAAAACCAGACAGAGAGAAATTTCTTCAGAAAATGAAAGGTGTGGCTAATGCAAGTAATTTTCTCAGTGATTTTTTTTTTTTTTTCACATTTTAAAGAGTAATTTTTCCTTTTTTATAAAATTATATTTATGCTCTCAAATTCTCCAATTCAACAGGTTTGGCTCTCTCTTATCAAAAGTGGGTGAGATCCCTAATCTAGATGGAACTGGGATGTACTCCAAGTAGTGGAGAGGAGAGGTACCTTTCAACACTTTTTAGTATAACCTCATTTTTACAAAAATTAAAAGTATAGATTTTTTATTTCAGTATTTAGCATCATTGATTACAACAGAAACTTAAGCAGCTACTCAGCTTTGTATCAGAGTTCCTAACCTTAACTAAAAGATGAAATTATGTATTTCAACTGAAGCCTAATTCTGTTGAAATGTGTCTAATCATAGGGCACTTTTCAATAGGGATGTAACCAATATTTGGGAACTATTCGGTATTCGACCCTTTTGCCGAATATTCAGCTGGACGAATACTAAGCAGATATTCGGCCAAGTAGATTCAGGATAATAATTTTTCTTTAATGTGCTTTTAAATACACATTTAAGAAATAATATTGCAGAATTATATCTTACTACAATTATTATCAAAAAATCTCCTAACACTTACCGAATTTTAAGTTATACATAAGTGTATTTAATAAAGTTACATATAATTTATCATTGCAAAGTCTGAAATTATGATGCAAGAACAATAATTTTTTAGCATATTCTGGAGGAAGTCTTAGGACTTCCATCTAGTTTTCAAAGTCCAAGTCCACTTCCATTTAGTTTCATACACAAATAATACCAACTAGGGATATAATGAAAATTCAGTAGGATTGGGCAATTTTCCGAATATTCGGTCTGGTCGAATACTAAATAGATATTCAGCAGAATAAATTCAGAATATAATGTTTTTTTTTAAATGTTGTTTTAACTATATTTAATAAAGAATACTGCAGAATTATATTCCGGTACAATTATCATAAAAAAATCTAACATTTATCCAATTTTAAATTGTATCGTACATAATTATATGTTATAATGTTGTATATCATTTATAGAAGTATATTCTATATGGTTTCATATATATTACCAGCTTTAGAAAATAAAGAGTCACTATATAATGCTTGCAGGTGCTGGAAGATATTAACTTAGTAAATTTACGAACTTTGGAAATTTTTTCGCATTTTTTTTCAATCAATTAAATGGATACTCCATCCTACCTATTAGAATTTCTTTATAGGAATTTACTTATAGTAATTTTAATTTATCCAATCAATTTTCGTCGGTGTTTGTCGTTGTCATGTTCTGCAATGATAACTCTTATTTCTTTGACACATTCCCAAAATGATGAGAATTCCTCATTTCTTATTATTGGAATTAAGTAATTTAAAATATTACAAATAT
>BGPR01021350.1:0-26612 GCA_013235015.1 Araneus ventricosus
TTTTTTTCTTACACAGATTTAACAAATTGTATATCCTAGCATATAAAAACTACCATCTTGCATTTTTTTCTCTTACACAAATTTAACAAATTGTATATCCTAGCATATAAAAAATTATCCTCGTACAACCCATCCATCACCCAACAGCAAGGCGGACTGCAGTTACTATCTACAGTGGCGGACTGCCAGGTTGTCAGCTTGCCCGATGGCAAGTGGGCCCCCTTACACATAAGTCAATGTGGGCCCCTAGCAGTGGCGAATCCAGGGGAGGGGCTATCGGGCTGCAGCCCCCCCCCAACAGAGCTAAACCAAAATTCTTGATTTAATTTCAAATCACTACAACTGTTTGATCTTAATTTTCATTTTAAAAGAATAGTAATAAAATCGTGACAACATTGCTTTCTGATTTGACAGGCTCGAAAATTTTCCTACTTTTCTAGTCATTTCACTTGCACATGTAGCGTTGGCGCCGTCGAAAACATTTTTTGGCCAGCAATTTCATTGTATTTTTTATTAAATTATCGAAAGTATTGTAGTGTTTTTTATTATTCTTATTGTCAGGAGAGGAAAGCCTGTAAAGTTAAAGTGTTTTGGGTTATATAAGCCATGAGGTTTGACATTCGTCACTACGATACAAAATTTTTTAAAGCCTCAGCCCCCCCCCCCAAACCCGAATCCTGGATTCGCCACTGGCCCCTGGGATGTTGCGTGTTTAAGAAAGAGAACGGGAAGAACTCTTTTCTAACAAATTTCCTGTGCCTTTTCTTAGGAAAATAGCAAGTAGTTTAGTGCTAAACCCCGCAACATTTTCTATGAAAGGCCGGGACGCAATAGCTACACGATTTTTATTCTGCTTGGAGACCCCCGGCAGAAAGAGATATAACCCCTCTGTGCAAGAAGGGTGCGGTCCTTGGAGATGGCTAAACGTTGTGCTTTTTAAACGACGAGTTTTTTGTTTGTGCATTTCGTTGTCGTAAAACTGTCAGACAAGCAAACTAGCCTAAAGTATACGACGGAGAAAGGTCCTCTTCGGGGCGCTAAAACTTTTAAGGTGTGGGGAAGCAAAATCATGTAATTTGACGACCAAAGGGCGCTTTTGAAAAGGGGAAACTCGCGCTTTTCTTAAATTTATGGGGTTTTCTTGTAGTGTGAATTATCTGGTCATGTTTACAGCATTGTAAAAAGGGTAAAGGAACCTCAATCCATTGGACAAATTTCTGGTGCTTCTTTCTTAGCAAATAACTAGGGGGGGGGGGGGTATTCCTGTTTTCAGTCAGCAGAGAGTAGGACAATGCATATCTTATAAAAGGAGAAAAAATATTTTGAGAGAAGAGCTTAAATTAGAATTTCTCTAATTTTTACATTGATTTTGAAGTTTTAAATACTAGCCGCCTTCGACAGCCAGCTTATTGATTGTAATAATTTAATTATATCAACCAATTTGAAATTCTCCAACTTACTTAACTTTTGGTAGGCTGAAAGTATTAATAGTTACAAAAAAACGCCCAGAAAGGAATTAGTTGTAAAAAAAAGGAATAGGAAATTAAGTATTTGAGCCAAATTTTGATGCTGTATCTTTTTCATCTGATGAAATTAATGATTAAGTCTTTAAATTCAACTTTAAAAAGTCTAAGCAAATCTTGAGAATTGATGAAGATTTTTTTTTATTTTGATCATACATTATTCTAATTTAAATTACAATTATTAAACATTATTAATCTAATCGTTTAGTAAATATTTTACCTAACTATAACAAAGAAATAAATAACATTATCTCACAGGAAAAATTATCTTGCCGTCATTTGAAAGAGTGGTTTCAGTGGTAAATCCATCAAAATAATATAGTAAATATATCTAAAAAGTAAATTTATTTGAAGTAACAAAGAAAGAAAAAATTGTAGTAAAAAAAAAAAAACTGGCGAAATAATGGAAAAATGCTATCGCTGAAAAATTTCCAATTCTTGCTTAACTTTTAATTAATTAAAATTATTAAAAAATTCTCCGAGGTGTACATTCTCAAATTCCATAGTCAGTTTGCACCAAATTTCATAATTCTTTTTTCGTTTTTTCGTTACGTTTTTTCGCGATATCTCCAAAAATATTATTTCACAAAAATGATTTTTCAACCATTTTAAAAATTATATTTTTAATAATATCGATTTAATAAAAATTACTGAAATATTACTTGTAAAATTACTCCAATTTCAAAATTCCAAATCATCCAAAGAATTTTGTTTCGTATCTCTTATAATGGATGACCTACTATAGGACGGCATTTCTCTTTCAGCCTCTCTCGCTAAAACCGTATACGAAATATTTAACTTACGGAATTTAAAATCAAATCAAGTTAATCATATTTTTGTTATTTTAATCTTGAAATTGCGCTATTATTATCCGCGTTAACTGCGGACGAGAAATTTATTCACTTAGATCAAATTATGAGGTATATGGCATCCATGGATCCAGACTTGCTTACAATGTTGAATTCTTATGTGAATCTTTAAAAATAATATATTTTTACTCGTTTAATTCTTCTTTGTAAATCAAGTTATTAGCGGTTAAGTTTGGGGTGGGCCTTGAAGAATGGAGTCAAAACAAAAAAATCTTCTCTGATTGTTCGTTTTGAGCAGTAAACATTAAAAATGTACTAAAATGAAATACAAATTTGTAGGATGCAGACGTGAAAAATAAAATTTATGAATTCGAAGTCTTCTCAGTCTCTCCTCGGTTAAAATTTATGCTAGAAAGCTTAGGAATCGCAGACCGTTTGCTAAGATTGCCACCGAATGTAATTAAATATTTAAAATTCCAGTCTCTTATTTTTATCAAAGGGATTTGTAAACAACACATTTGCCTCAAATTTAGTGAATTTCTGAAACGTTCTGCATCCGCCAAGCGTGTGAGGGTTTAAATAATCAATGATATAAATAACGGATAAATAACTAATAGAAATTTAATTATACATGATCCTTTCTCTTCATATTTATTTAGAGTTAATTTAGCTAACAGTCCTAATTATGTTTGAGGTGGTTTCTGTGTAATGCCAACCATTATGCTTTTTTTTTTACTCTTTTACTCAGGATTTTCATTTTCCTGTTACAGTTTGTATCCTAATGGACCTGCATCGATTGAAAATATTTTAAAAGAACTTTGTCTTTAAGAAGTTTAAAATCTATTTTTGAGGGATGAATGATGTATTCATAGTAGTGAAATTTTGAAGCTAAAGATCATAAAGGCAATAATAAGAAACTCATTGTCTGAGGAGAACTTGGAATCCTATATGTTGCTATCTATTGAAAAGGAATTGTTCGATGATTTGGATTTAGAATAATTATTGACAGATTTTCTCAATCATCTAGTGAACTGATTTGCCCTTAATGAAGTGGACAACGTGCGATACACTTCCTTACTTTTGAGTTGTTAATATTTGATAGAAAGAAGTATTCTTTTTTTTAAAAAAATAGAATTAGTAAATAATTGGTACTTTATTTACAGTTTGGTTAAAAATTTCTCAAAATAACACTTTAGTTCCAAAATGATATTTGGAAGATATTATATCAACTTATTATATTTGGGGCTTGTAAATAATGCTATATAACCTCCAAAATATTCAATAATAAACTTGTATTTAAAATTGGTATTTATTACTTCCAATAATATGCATAATACGTGTATGCTGTAATTAGTAATATTAGATTAGGAATAGATTATATTAACTTATTTATTTTAATTTATTATATTTGTAATAAATAAAATTAAAAAATATATTTAACAGGGCATTCTAAATATCATAGGGCAAGGGCCCCCCCCATTCACTCATGGCAACCACTATTTTCAGACCCAGTCCGCCACTGACTATCTATCTGTTCCGTATTGTGTCGCGCTCGCCAACTTTGGCGACGGAACTCTTCGCGAGCTGGTAACCTTGTAACCTCTAGTCAAGAGAGCGCCATTACGCTAATGCTCTAGCATAATAAAGCAATTCGAAACGCAAACAGTCCGCTTCTCTATTACTACTAAAACGCCACTCAACACTATCTATAAACAACAGCTAACAGCTCCCGTTATTTTTAATCAGCCACGGAAAGCTTATACTTGAATTCTTTTTTATTTACTCAGTAGATTGTGCGAATCTAATTCTTAAACCTTGTTTTTAATGGTCATTTTTACGCCCCCCCCCTCTACCTGCGCACTCGGCGGGGGCCAATCTCGTCACCTCTTAGGCTACTTACACACACACCGATTCGTATCGACCAGTTTCAGACCGGTCTGCAACATTCCATTAGTAGTGTATAGAGAACAGTTGGAGCTTGCACACGTAACGGCGCCTACATAAGGCTACTTGCACACACACCGATTTTTGCAGACCGGTTTGAAAATAGTCTACTTTTGCAGACGATGCGTTCCTTGCACAAACGCCGATTCGTGTCGACCGGTTTTGAAAATGCTCGGTTTTTTGCAGACGATGCGTTCCTTGCACACATGCCGATTCGTGTCGGTCGGTTTCATATCGGATGTACATCAAGTCATTCTCGAATACAGTTTTTTTTCTGAAGTTAAAATGAATCCAAAACGTATTGCTGCTATGTGGTTGCTTTACCGACGTCTCAGGCGCCGTAGGATTAAGCGTAATTACTGGGTTCATCCAATCAACCAGAAAAGGGAGCAAATAGGAATATTTCATACACTTTTGAAAGAACTTCAAAAGGATGAGAACAAGTTCTTCAATTTTTTTCGCATGACAATACAATCATTCAACGAACTGCATCAACGGCTTAAAACGAAAATTCTTCGTAAGAATTCGAAAATGAGAAATAGTATTACAACAGAAGAGAGACTTGCTCTTACGTTAAGGTAAGTAAGGTTTTTAAAGCAGCCATGAATATAAAATTATGAATATAAAAATAAAATAAAATTATGTATTAATATATATATATAATTAAAAATTCAATTGAAATCATATTCCAGAACGAAAAAAATGTTTTTGATTTTTGAGGCGGACACCTTAAAAATTGACTTGGCAATAAAATCAAATTATAATGTGTTAATATTGTGGAAAGCAATCACTTCGACATTTGAAAAAAATTGAATTTAAATTTTATTACGTTAATAAATCAAAACTAAAAGAGAAATCAATGTAAAAACAACAAATTTATATTTACTTCTAATGTTTCTCAATGTTTGTTGAACGTCATATAAAACGACAATTTACATTATACAAAATTCAGGCACATTGCCTCGAATGCCAATATTTGCTCATAAATTAATTACAAAGTTCAAGTGGTATTTAGTTCTTAAAACTAAACTAAATTTCAACTAAACAGAAATAAATACTAAGTGAATTATTAAGTGAAAGCAATGAAAAACAAATACGTGTTTAGTTTTCCATTTTCATCTATTAAGTTTTACTGAAATGTTTCTAATTTCATTTCCGATTATCGTTTTAGTAAAATAAAAGAAGTGTTGGGATTAGATGTCATATAGTATGATCAGTTATTTGACTCCATTACGTACATTATGTAAACCATGAACAAAATAGGTGCAAGGCCACTATCAGAACATGTGTTAAATAATCTACCACAATCTGAAGTTTAAAATTACGTTGTGAAAGCAGCCATGAATATAAAATTATACAAGATTCAATTGAAATCATATTCCCGTCGAACAAGCTGGTCGCCGAAGGCGGCTAATTCAAACTAAACGAACTCTAAATCGCAACTAAAAAGAAATAAATATTAAGTTAGAACACTGAAAAACGCTTCTTTGTTGTGCCCTTTTGTACATTCTTGTACAAAAATACTGTCGTCAAAACAAATGCTTGTTTAGTTTTCCATTTTCAGCTATTAAGTTTTACTAAAAGGATGCTAATTTCATTTTCGATTATCGTTCTAGTAAAATGAAATAAGTTTTGGGATTACATTAAGAAATAAAAGTGAAGTGAAACGAAAAAATATTTTTGATTTTCGGCAGAAAATGGGTTTGCACCGTAGGCGGACACCTTAAAAATTGACTGGGCAATACAACCAAATTATAATGTGTTAATATTAAGAATTCTTGTGATAATAATCTAACGCTGTAGAAAGCAAACACTTCAACATTCGAAAAAATTTGAATTTCCATTTATTGCGTTAATAAATCAAAACTAAGGGAGAAACCAAGATGAAAACAACAAATTTATATTTATTTCTAAGACTATTGGAGAGTAAAGTTGTTTTGAGAATTATTCTCATTTAAAAGCGAATTATGTTAAATGAAAATTCATTAGAAAATTATGTTAAATTAACTATAACTAACTTTAAGGCATTGCAAATATTCAACAAAGATTTATTAATCTAATTAAAAATAAATAACAAAGGAAGCACAAAATGTAATTAAAAAATAGAAATAAAAGCATGGAATGTATGCGGAATCATTAATATTATTTTAAAATTAGAAAAACCGACTTGTTCAAATGTAAAAAAGCATATATATATTTTCAGAGACCTCTAAATGTTAAAGCGCTTGGTCTTTTAACAAGCTTAATCCGCCACTGAAAACCATTATTTTTAGCTATCCATTAAAAATTTCTTTGTGTATAAGTAATTTTCTCATTCTTATGCCTAAAATATCAATAAAGAAAAAAAATTATCCCTAAAAATATTGTTCAATATTTTTTTCAAAATGTTACTAATTTTATTATTTCGCCACGAGAGCGAAGTCGATCGGCTGAAACCGGTGTGTGTGCAAGCGTCAGAAGAATTACATATGCTACTGGAAACGTCTGCAAGAAACCGGATGAAAGAAATCGGCGTGTGTGCAAGCGCCAGTAGATTTACATGTGTCACTGGGACCCCCCGCAGCTGCCGATGTCGGCGAAGCGCAGTGGCAATTCTCGGCAGCCGATCGGTTTTATGTAGGCGCCGGTACGTGTGCCTACATACACATCTCCGAAATGGCGAGCTTCTGTTTCAGTTTCGTAAGAAAATTGCGTTTGCGGTTCGGAACTGTTCTCCTTCGGATTGATGGGATGCAAAAAATTTACAGCTGGTTTACAGTAATGATGCAGAGACTTTGTTCATATTCTCTCGTTATGGTTTTAGATTATCGTATTCACATGCGCACGGATAGATAGACAATTTTAGCCGAACGGGAGAACAAACTTGGTGCAGATCTTACAATATTGTAATGTAAAATGTTACTATGCCACATTTCATCCACGCTTCTTTGTTGTATTATCGTGTCTCATAAGCAAAACGATGACGACGAACATAATGCAAAAATGTAAATGAAATGTTTCCCAACTCAGGAAAGTCTAAAACGTGGAATTCCTCAAAATCTCAATTTTTTTAAAATTATAACAATGCTTTTCTTTCATATAACGAGAAAAATAAACGAGATGTTTATTCTCAATAAATATGCATCACTTGCAAACAAATCTTTGTAAATATGACCTCTTTCACGCGGTGCAGTAGAAAATCAGACTATATTTAGATAAAATACCTCTTCCCTTTGACAATTTAATTAAAATTTGATACAGATCTTTAAATTTGATGTAAATTATCCACTAACTTGCTTGTGTTTTGGGGAGACGTGTCTTCCAGCAGTTTTCGGAAACAATTGTACCGATTACAAATGGCTCTAACTTCTAGTAACAACAACCAATAGAAAGAAGATTTTGAGCCAAATCCATTTCACGACAGACACTAGTGAAGCATGTTCGCATATATGATGCATTTGCTTAGCATTTCGAGCAAAGATAGTCAGTTCAATAAGAGCATGAAGCATCTGGCCTACTTAGCGCAAATATAACAATTAAAATTTCTTTGTTCTGCCGCGATATGGTATGAGTAATCAAATCGACAATCCCATTATTAAACTCATGCAGGGAAAAATTACGATATGGCTTGACAATAAAACTTGTGGAAGTTCCAATCGCTTTTTTAAAATGTGAGATCGGACAATTAGCTTGAACTCTTAAACCGCTAGAGTAGGAATTTAAGTGCCTCAAAACTGGAGTAGAATTTTCATTCACTTAAATCCTCCATTTTCACAGAAATTCAGGACGATACCCTCGTTACATCTAGTCAACAAAGTATGAACTGTTTCTCTTCCGATAAAATTCACACAGATCGTGTAACCGCCTGAGTCCGACCTGTGTCCGAATGTGGCAGGATAGGAGCTCAGAGGGTTACTGTCATCCCTTCGATGCTGGCGTAGATCCAGGAAATAGATGCAGATAACAGAATTTGAATGAAATGCCAAGGCGTCGAGTTCGTTGGCGGAAAAGACAACTGATTATGAAATCAAATGAGCTATAATGGATGCACAGGATAAAAAAATGCAAATTTGAAAAAAAAAATTCGGTCTTTACCAGTATTAATCTGCGTACTGCAATCACATCCTGTAGAACAAAGATTTTCTCAGGCTACAATTTCACAACAGTTGTTCTGTTTTTTATATCATATATATGTAACCAAAGATCAGTTCTGTAATTTTGGCCAATTGCAAAGATTTGGAAACCATTTTACCAGGATGGAGAATCATCGGATATAAAACAGCCTGTAAGTTTGTGAGAATATCAGTGGTGTGTTCTCTATTGGAAAAGATTTACCACCTTCGGAAGTTTTGAAATTAATCACAAAAATGAATTTATCTCAAACAGGCAGTTTCTCTAAGAATTTTATTAACTCTTCCACAAGTATTGCGTCCGGAGAACGTGTAGTTTTTCCGAAACTAAAAATAATTAAGAATTTGTTGAGAACCACAACATCTTAAACAAGATTATCAGACTTCCTGTTAACATTAGGAATTGAGTATGAACTAGTAACAGTTTAGATATTACCCAAAATAGAAAATTCTCTGAACTAAAGTTCTAAAAAAAAAAAATTCGCCTGAATAATACTCCTGTTAACTGTTTTTTTTAAATGAAGTATTTTAAGTGAAAAGTTATTATAAATATCTGCGTTAGATGCTAAGTTACACTGTTGTTTTTTGACGTTAGCTAAAAAGGAAGAAAAGACCTATATACTTTTTTTTTTAAGAATGCTTACATTATAGTTCTCATATGGGCGCATTTTTCACTTTGGCACGGGAGCGGTTCAGGATAAATCGACCCTGAGTGAGAGTGAGTTTTGATATTACCATTTGTTTAAGTGTATTAAATTTCAATATTGACTCTTTTATATGCAAGATCTGAAACAATTCTTTTTATAGGTGAAACACATAAATGTTTTATTGTTTTCAGTTAGTCGAGATATGTATTACTCAAAATGAAACATAAAGATTAATTATAAATCAATAAAAGATATCTGATTTTGGAAGTGGAAAAGGAAAGAGTGGGAGCAAAACCTCCATTGCCTAAGGCCCCCGAGTTTAAGCTGGTCCTGCATATTTGACCCTAAAATTTGAAATATTAAACTTTAATTTTTGTGCATATTTTTTGGCAGTTATAAGGTATGAAGGAAAATAAATAAGAAATTATGAGAAAATGTTTGTTTTGACTTAGGCATGACGAAAACTTCTGAGAAAGCCTACACTAATCCGAGGTTCTCAAATTAAAAATCGTTAGTGGAACTCTATATTTACATAAAAACATTTGGACCCTAATTCTCAGTACAATCCAAACCCAGAGCTTCAACGTTCCCAGTTTGGTAGTAAGGTCTCTCCTAATCCAATTTTCTCCCACAGAATTTTTATAGCTGTAAATATGAAAGATTTTTTCAAAATAGCGCATTTTCATAATTTTAGAATAAAACTGAAGACATTTACACTTTTAAGATTTATGAATAAATCATTTCTTTTTTATATCCTGAAAATAGAAGTCCCTCATCAAAAGAAAAACTGGAAAGACCAAAATAATTATAAAAGTTATTTATCTCTATTCATATAATTCTTGATTCATTCTACAGCTTTGGTATAAAAATGATTAATTTGTTTCAAGCAATGTTTAGCTTTCTATGCAGCTCTTTTTGAAATCGAAAAGCACATGTCAACATACACTGTAGAAAGACATTTTTTTATTATCTAATGCAAAATCAATTTAGACATCACACTAGAGATGAATTTGTAATATAACTAAAAGTTAATAAACTAATTTCACTGTAAAAATAAAATTTAGATATTTTACTCACCAAAAAAATTCTATGGTCCAAAACTGCAACTCTTACATTAAAAAAGTTTTGTTTCTACCGTTCAAAAAAGTATTTAAGAGCACATAACTCAATGATCACTTCAAACCCAACAATGAAATATGTACGTTTTTTTGTCAGTTATAAATCAAGGTTGCAGGAGCGATTTCTTTTGATTAAAAAAAGGAAAATGCTGCATGTAGATTTCATTTATGAAATAGAAGTGGATAAAAAAGAAAATATTTTTTCGCATTTCACACATTAAAGTGTCATAAATGGGTTAACCAGTTTTTAATCTATCAGAAATGCAGCATAGAAGAAATCAGTTCTAGGTCTCTGTGCCACTTTAACGATAGTTCCTGAACTTCAAACAAATAAACAAGAAAAAATCCTGGTAAAGACCGATACAAGAAGGTCAAAGAAGTCACATTGCCACCTGGTTCCCCCATCCCGTCAGCTGTTTGAAGAGGGTGAATGTGTAAATAATCGAATTTCAGTACATACCTCATACAAAATAATTCATGTTGAAATAAAAGCTATACCAAACAGGTTATTTCGATGTCGATAACTTCATAAATATAACCAACTCGTCTGACGACTCAACGACTTTGTCTCACGCAAAATTTCTTCTTAACAAGTAATAGCTTTTTTGCACCTTGTCTATATGTTGAGAATATGTGCGCACTAGTCTGATTTATCTCAAACTTTAAACCTCTTTCTAATTGATACGAGACCTTTCTGTCACATTTTGCGTTGTTATTTGCTTCTCTGGTGGATCTGTAGCTGGAGGTATTGGCCTTCATAAAAAAGCCATGACATCTCTGCAAACTCATCGACTGTCAGCTCTTTGTTATAGGCTCAACTCATTACTATCAACTTCAAAATATAATTTCACTACAAGATTGACTTCTATTACATCAGTGGTGCCATCTTTTTTCATTTCGACGCCTTCACTTGGCAAAATTTGTCAACCACAGTTTTTTGAGAAAATTCCTTATATTTAATATTTTCAGATAAATTTCTTTGAATTTAACGACCCACAGATGTTCTCTACGGACCCCAAAAGAGTCGCGACCCTTGATTGCGCACCACTGAATCGCAGCGACGGAGTCAGCTTCTGTGTGGTGTCAACAGGTTCACTCCCCGAACAACGGGAAGCAAAATTTTTTTTGTACTTATGTTGTTTTTTATGTCAGAATTTTATGATATTCTAAAAGAGAAGCTTATTCAAAGGGAACAGAGAATAGAAAACTAACTGCAATTCGTGTAAGTTAGCTGGGTTAGAGATGGTGTATTTTTTGTACAAGATCCGCATTATTTCAAAAACAAAGAAATAAGACTTCTAGATGCCATTTGAAAACGACTTTATTTTTAAAAGAAATATAAGCAAACTTTAAAGGACGCTACAAGCATTAATTTCGTCCAGAGATATGAGACAGGGAAGCTTATGCAGAAAGAGAACTGAATCTCGTCAATCAATCCTTCTTGTAGCAATGTCTACATTTAATATCCTGAAAAAAAAGCAAAAGATACTAATACATACTTCTTTGCATAATATCTCTTTTTTATATGATATCATACCATCAGGAGCTACAAATAAACCCAGAATTCGAGAAATGAATTCTTTCCTAAAGTATGATTCATAACGAAATGATTTTCCCTTCGTAATTACGAGGATAGATCAAAAAAGAAAGCGTACATGGGTAAAATAAAATTATTTATTAACATTAGACAGAAAAATACAAAAGCAGATGGTAGAGGAATACTTGCCGATCCTTTCCACATAATCACCAAATCTATTTTGAGGCATTTATTTTAAGCAGAAACAACTTGTTTAACCCGGCTTGTTAGAAATCACGTCCTGCCCATGAACTAGTTCTCGCTGTTTTCACATCACTGTTGAAGAGAACCTTGTTTCAGAGCTAAGTGTTCCTATCAATTCGAAATAGTCACTGTGGCCATCGATGTAACCATCAGGACGCTTTAAATACTCCGCCATATGAGGATGGTGTTCATCCTCCTTATGAAAATACCACCACTGCTGCATAAAACTCAAGAATTGGCTGGAAAGTTCAAGAGGGAATTCTGGAGCCTATCCCCCTACTACATAGCCCAGAATGTACGCCAGTTTGTCTCCAAAGATTTATCTGAACAGAGTTCTCTTCAGAAAGTGAGGGAAAACAGCTGCCCAGACCTGGCTCAATGGGACGTATTTCTATCAAGCCGGTTAAAACAAGTTGGCCCTGTGTTAAAATAAATGCCTAAATAGATTTGGTTTAATGTGGAAAAGCGATCATGTGTTAATGTCTTCATAATTCTCTTTAGTTTTTTTTGTCTATTGTTAATAACAATTTTTTTTATTAACAATAGACACAAAAATAACAAAAATAACAAAACAAAAAATAACAAATAATAAAATAACAACAACAAAATACCCTTGTAATCGTTTCTTTTTTTATCCATCCTCGTAATACAAAATAGATTAATCAAATTGTAAACCTAGAAGAATTTATAAATGCTTCAAAATAGGTTCTAATACTAGCAAAAAACAATGGAAAGCGTTAATGTATCATCGAAAAATATTAACATAGCACTAGGTGGATAAAATATACACAAAAACCTTAATTTAGCTTCTTTACGTGAAGTGACCAGTTGTTAGGGATTTGCCTGGAGCAGTCCCAACTTCCGGTCTTTTGAATTGATTGCAAAACATCATAGATTCTCGATTTTGTTATTAGAAAATGCCCCAAAATATCGCGTTTTTACTTTTAACTTCATAGTTAAAAAAATAATGAAAATAAAGAAGTTCTTAAAAGTATGCTTTATCAGTGCACTGAAAGTAGAAAATAATATATTTTATAAAAAATATGGAGATAAAAGCAAAAAAAATTATAAAAGCATGAGGCGTTGATAGAAATTTTAAGTAAATTGGAAAAATTAATCACATTTGCTATATTTTTAATTTTCAATGAATGTTTAGGAATTTTCTTCATTGTGGCTTAATTTCCTTTATTGTATTGTTTCGTCTCACACTTCTTTACGATTTTGTTTTACCTTACATTTTTCACATTAATAATAATAATAAACTCATTTTTTTTAGTGCATAATTAGCAAAAGCATGTTTCCAAAAAAACTTTTCTAAATCTTATTTTATTTTTGTACTTCTTTTGTCTGTAATATATCTCATAATTCATTATTTAAGCATCTAGTTCTGAATCTTATTTTTTTCTGAAACTTACACCACTAGATGGCGACCTCTCATTTGAATTAAAATTAGGCCTGAAGAGTCGATAAAGGTGATAGCGAAATTTTGAAAATACTTTAAATATTAAGGTGACCAACAACCCTCCAACAAAACTGACGACTCAAATAAATTGAACAAACAATAATCATAAATAAAAAAACATTTTAATGCATTGCAACTATAATACAGAATACACTATAATATGATAATGCATATCTAAAAAACATTTGTGACATCATTTATTGTACACTTTCGACGAAAGGACAGCTGAAAAAGGAGGGACGGATTGTCACCTTATAAATATGGTGCTGTGTAGGGGACGAGGGATCATTCGAAGACAAAACTAAAAATTGTAAATTTGTTTTTTTTAAATTTCTGATTTGCTTTCTATCATTTAAAAGTTGCATCTTGTGCTCTCAGTGGATCGTTGTTGGCCAAATTCTTAGGTTATTAATTCACTCGGAGGCCTTGCTAGCTTGCAATGTGTCCAATCAGAAAAGCAACAAAATTTTCTCAATTTCTTTAACCCTTCAAAACTGAAGACATCTTAGTACATTTAAATCATGACAATTTTAAAAAAATCAGTTTTGATAAGGGTTAAAACCTTTAATCATTTAATTTTGCTTTTTTACTGATTTTTTTCCTTTTGTACAATTGTTGCATTCAAAATATGTATGGCTGTTTTTTTTATTAAAATTATTTTTCTAACTAAAATATTAAATTCCTTAAAATGTACATATAATTATTATTTTAGTTAATAAAATTACCTATTGTTTATTTATTACATTATGCATTACATTTTAAAACGAAAATTTTAAATAAATCTTTACTGCCACTTTAATATCAAAATTGTTGTTTTCTCTAGATGCGTTCATTTTAGAACTAAATAATTTTGATCTGAATTTTTTATTACAACTGTCGTCAGCTTGAATTAGCAAATTCCATTGTATATTTAAAGCATTTTGAGAGTATAACTAAAAATCGAACAGAAGTACAGTGGCGGAAAATCAGGGGAGTGGTCGCCCTCAAACTTTCTTGTATACTTCCCAAAAAGGTGTCATTTCCCTCCATTGTATTAAGTAGATGGTAGAAATTTGATACAAACTTACATTCCGATTATAAACTATGTACCAAGTTTTATCCATCTAGCTATTTAAGTTTTGAGTTATCGTGTTCATGAAAGCGGACGACCAGCCAGATGGATTCTTCTGTGGACGGATTTTATTTCAAAACTTGATTAAAACCGCAAATTATGTGTAAAGATCATATATCAAATTTCTTCTCTATAGCTCCCATTAGTTTTTTGAGTTATCGTTACACACAGACAGAAAGACAGAGGCACAAATTCTCGTGTTCGAATTTAACTATTACAATACTTTCTCTTGTATAAGAGAAATTAAAAATATAGTAACTGCTTAAGTTCTAATTAATTAATGTAGTTAACATGGAATTAAAGCAACTATTAATGGCACCTATCATACAACTGAGATTCACAATCTCCTGCTTTCAAAATTTGTTCTTTCTCGGAATGCTCGAATTCAAATTGTAATCATATTTCATTCCATCTGGGTGTGAAGCAGATCTGTTCAACTTACATCCCTTTCTATCGTAGGCTCCTCCAGCTTCAGCGTACGTCTTTCCTCCCCCAGCGGAAGAATGAGATTCGGAGCCAGTGGCGCTGTACACACGCTTGCACTCCATTTTTCCTCCTGGTCCAGATACGCATGACGTAGAGTAGGACTCGGCGTGGCAGGCAGCCACCAGAGCGAGGACGATTGCAAAGACCAAGAAGGACCTCATGGTGAAGACTGGAAAGACAGAACAGACCTTAACCACGTGAGCGGACACTTGAAAGATGAGATATATCGACAAAAATTCCATAACGCTTAAGGAATTGGAACAAATCGTCAGTTATGGGTGTGTAGCTATTCCACTGGCAATGTTACAGAATGTCATTGCGAATTTCGCACTTCGTTTGCGACATGTCATTGCTGGCGATGGTGAACATTTCAAGATTGTTATGTAATTTTCAATAATTTCCCAAAAATAAAATGTCATTGCTGGCTTTTGAAGCTATCGCGCTAGTTTTCGAAGTCATTTAATTATCTTCAGAGGTTCGGTCTATGTTAACACGATCGTTGCGTTTGCGGTGATAAAGGTGATCCAGGTCACTACGCAACAGACTTCCCAGTGACAAAATCCTTTTTTTTCATTAAGCCCAGTGCTGAAAACTTTTCGACATGGTGTGAAATTATTGTTCAGAACAAAATATCCCTGCCACGACTCAAGAATATTATGAAGATCCTACATGAACGAAGGCATGATATCATCATCGATTAAGAAAGACCTTTCTCGCTTCCACCAGCAATTAAGACATTCACTGCAGACTTTTTCAATTTACTTTTTGCGTTAATTATTGTTGTTGTCTTATTTTTTCTCTCTCTTCTTTCTGTAATTGATCTTTACGGTCGGAGGGTTTTGTATAACCGTAAACCTTATCCGGTCGGTTCCCTCCCGGTGTATCAATAATAATAATAATAATAATGACATTTGATTCTAACACAAGAACTCATGCTATCAAAATTTATGACCTCGCTTATTAATATCTTGCAATAATAACTTAAATAACTGTCGATCACTATTAATAAATTTAAATAAAAGTCAGTAGTTATTCCATTTTGAAAAGCCTTTCGGGGCACTCTACGTACAGACTAATTAAATATCTAACAATGATAATGACCGGTTATCTGATGGTTCACTTCAGTGACTAAAAACTATTCAACTTTAATTACTTAACGTAAACATTCTAGGCTAAAAAATCAAGTCAAATAAACACAACTAGGAAAAGAATATACATATTTCAATAAATATCATAATATAAATCTTTAAATATGAACAACATAGTTCCTATAAGGCATTTAAAGTTTATTTTTCTTTAAATATACGAACTGTGAGGTATTAATTATAAAAATTCTGTCGAACGTTTTCGACTTTTTTTTTGAAAAAATAGTTATATCTCTTGTTATTACTTATTGTAACAAAATATCTCTAAAAATTAAATAAAATCCCATTAAAAATAAAGCTGTGTTCTTTTTTCTTATTTTAAAATATTATAAAACTTCGAAAAAAAGTGACGAAAATGTTAGAATTATTTCAGAGACCGTTTATAAAAATATTGTTGGCAATATCTAAGTTTTCTTAAAAATAATTTCAGCTCATCTAGGCTAGGAAACAGGCTATTTTTGAAACTTATGTGCAAACTTGGGGGAAAAAATTCATGGTGAATATAAATTAATTTTTATTGCATTTCTTTAAAAATATATTTTAGTTCAAAATTTGTAAATATCTTACAAAACAATCTGAGAATTATAGTGATAATCTGTTTTGTAAGTAACAAGAAGATCATATACTAACTTTGGGAAAACCGCACAAAAAATTACAAGAAAATTGGACGATATAATGTTAATAAATAGTTGAAAGCGTTCAGTAATTCCAAACTGATAAAAATGCGTTTCAAAGGTAAAAACAGTGGTAAATAATGTTATAAAAGATCTAAAGAAAAATCAAATAAATGTAGAATCTCGAAGATATATTCTATCTAATAAAATAAAAATTGAAAAAATAATAAGATAATAAACAAGATAATTAATAAACAAGAAAAGTTAAGCCAAAATTAGGCGTTCGTAAACCTAATGAAAATATTAACGAAATAAGCTAAAAATAAGATCAAAACTTACTTAGTGGAAATTTAGAGTAAGAAGTTTTTTCAACAATACTGGCTAAATTTCATTCTGTGAAGGAAGGCTGAAACCTCTGTCTATTTATACTGGAAGCAACCTAAATCAAATAATTGAATTTGGCAATAAGTATGTAATTATTTATTACTTTATTATGCGCGAAATAGCCTGTCTGACTTACTTTATGTACAGTGTATATTCTGATGCTTACGTCAGAGAGGTCTGCATGCCTTTCTTCAAGGTGTCATCACAAACATTTCATATTGTCAAGATATTTCAAAATGTACAATTTCTGTCAAGTTCGCAACTCGCTCTCATGTCCAGTATGAACATTTGCTTGTTTATTTGTTTTACAACACTTATTTTGAAAGAATGAACTGTTGACCAAGAAGTATAGAAATACTTTCGATAAATCATGCCAAGTCACGCAGTAATTTTATTGACACAGAAATCGTAGTTTATTGCTGTGGAGAATGCTGTCTTATAAATTTTAAATTGATTGTCACAGAGATCATTAAGTTACTCTTTAATCATAATTTCTTCCATTTTTACTTTAAAAATTTTGCATCTGTGTAAGCAATTTATGAGGTTGATCATGAGCTTAATTTGAATCATTTAGGATCTTAGAGTTATTTTTTTTATGAATAGACATAGTTTGATGCGTTATTTTTAAATTCTTTAAAATTAACAAAATAGTTCAATTTTATAAAAATATTTTTATCTACTTTATTCTTTTTATTATTTTTATCAAAAAATTGAAATAATGTGGCATGGTTTATAAATAAATCATTCGCTTTTTACACGTTTCTTCGAGTTGTTAAATATTTAAAATCATAATTGTTGGTTTTGAATAACACAACAAAGTGAATTTCAATTTTGGAGCTTGATCACGTGATTCAGAACATAAATGTAGAAAACCAAATTTTCAAAATGCTCAAATCAACAACAACGAATAAACCCTTTCGAAATGTATTGATTAAAGGCATTGGGATCGCCATTGGCGAGGGCAGATTATCAGATAGGCAAATGCCAAGAGGACCGCAATTTGGAGGCCATGAGGACTCGATTTTTTTTTATCATTTTCAGAGTGATTTAATATAGTACTTTCATTTGATTTACAAGATCCACGCACTCGGACTTATTCAAATTAAAACCAAGTATTATTTAAATTTCAGAAAATTAATCTTGGGCATTTTTCATTTTTCCAAATTCGCTTACAGATCAGAGTGCTTATTTTTTTTTACTTTCTCGTATACGAAGTATACAAAGAGAAAGTATTGTAATCGTCAAAAAATTTGAACTCGAGATTTTGACGAATCTCCACGTTTTAGACCTCCCTGAGTTCGAAAATCACAATTTTGGAATCATGTCTGTCTGTCTGTGTGTCTGTAAACACGATAACTCGAAAACTATTAGAGCTATACTTTGATGAAATTTGGTATGTGATCTTTACACATAATTTGTAGGTTTCTATCAAATTTTGGACAAAATCTGTCTACAGAAAGTCTGTCTGTCCACGTTCATGTGGGTACTATCACTCAAACACTTGAATACCTAGGGTTGGCCTACCTAGGGTTGAAGGGTTGGCTGTCTGTCGGTCTGTACAATCGCAAACTTGTGAACATAATAAATATTTAAGATAATGACTCAGATATATGAAATTTCGTATATGGCCTTCTAGCCTTAATTTAAGATTTGTGTGCAATTTTCTTTTCAATCCGTTAAAAATAAGTTGTTCAAATTGCATATTTGGTTCCAAATGCAAGTTGCGACTGTGTGTTGGCGAGCGTTTCGCTTATTTTACTTAAGTTATTATGGTTGGCCTTTGACCTTGGCGATTTACGAAGGAAATTGTAGCGAACGGCAAACAAGCGCTTCGGAAATTATGGCAACCCCCTAAAACGAAACTTCGTTCCGACATTCTCCAGATGGACGCCTGTGATTAACCAGAGGTATGATGAAATCTTGTGTGATATCTATAGTAAGATTTCGTACTCGAAAACGTTAAATAAAGTTGTGGTACCTCAGCGAACGTAAAAATTGCGAACATGAGCAATTTTTTTTGCAAAATATTAAGTTTTTGGGAATTTATAAATTTTAAATGTTTCATTGTAAATCACCATTCATAATTTTTTACTCAAAATAACCAGGCCTTGGGTAAATACCCCAAAAATATTTACCTACCCACTGGGTGTTTACCCACCCCACATTACTGGTCGTATGCGAGAAAGTTTCGGGGAGTCCACTCCCGCTGGTTTCAGCCGCCTGACAGACTCACAAACCAACAGCTGTTGTATAGAATTTTTAACTAAAGAAATTTTTTTTAATTATTTAAATTCTAGATATATTTTTTTCTCTCTCTCTCTCGACTTGGTTTTACTAAATTGTTGTTTAAAAGTTATTAGTGTTTTTTTTTTATTTAGCAAAAATCTGACGATAAGCCATTAATATTATTGTAATATTTTATTTGTTTCGGGAATTATTAGTTGTGCAACAAAGTATTTCTTAACTAAATATCTCTTCAGTCGAGACTTGGGTTTTCCTGATGGAAAATATGTTTCTTTGACGAACCAACGCTTCTACAAGTTATTGACTTCAGCGGTGGGGAAATTTCCAGGAAACACCAGACCCCTTTTGAATCTCTGTGCGGGCGCATTGCAAAAATTCCGCTTTCCCACCCTCGAGCAGACCTTTGAACTAAAAATTGAGGTGTTTTTTCACCCGTTTCGGGTCGGTGTCTCGAATTCGGTTGTCGTCTATCTCAGACGGGCAGAGAGGATTTGGCATTGAAAAAGGAAGGATGCAATAAAGCGAAGGGGACGATAACATTTTTTTTCCCTCGGGCTTGGGCCCGGGGTGTCTGAAGAAAGTGGCGTGCGGGTCCGGGATGAGAAAACCCATGCGGACTTGGAAATTAATTATCTGAGAGCCGCACGGAGCATGAAGTGAAGGTCGTAAAATCTCATTTGGGGCATCTCCTTCATCACTGAGTTTGCTGACTAAATGGCCACATACAGTATTCCCTTGTCGGAGTTGTGGCAAATGCCGACGATCATCACCGATCAACCCGTCGAGAAAGTGTGAGAGTGATATTTTTCATGCGTCAATTCCATCACGGATTGTGTCACGTAAAATTTCACATTTTTTAACTCGGACAATATCATGATGAGGCTGGTGCTACATGAATGACTAAAAATTCACATTTTTTTTAATTCCGGACTATATCCTGATGAGGCTGATGCTACATGAAGTGACCTGCTGCGAAACTTTTATTTTTTGTTATCATTCATATTCACTGCGTGAACAATCAGCGCAACAGCTGTGTTTGTGTTCCTGGATTCTACACGAGATGCTGCTGATACAGATAAGTTTTGGTTTACTATTTTAAATATTTGAATTAAGTTTTAATCAGATGCAAAAGATTCTTATTTTAGTGAGCAGGATTGTTCTATTGTCATGCATGTATAGATAAATTAAAATTGATAAGATTCTGCAAAAGGTTGACTAACATTAAAGTTCCTAGTAAGTAATATGTTCTATTTATTTTAATCGATATATGTGAATTCATGATGCAAAAGGAAATTAAGCTAGAGATGAAGCTTGAAAATGAAGGATTTATTTCCAGATGTATTAAATTGAAATTTTATTTTTAAATAAGGTAAATATGTTTCTATAACACGAGTTTTGATAAAGTTAGTTGGCAATGTAATGCATCATATATATATCGTCTTTACATTTAGCAATATTGTACTGTTAAAAAAATGGTAGATAAGGATTCATGTCAATTGAAATTAAGAAGTTAATTTATTATTAGTACATGTTATCAACATTTATTTGTAAAAGCAAGACATGATTTTATCGATATTTGTCAGAAGATTTTGTTTTTATTTGTCAGTTTATGGATCAGTATGATATTTTAAAACCGTGTGTTTTATTTGGAAGGAACAATGTTCATTCATAATAGTCATGTTTGTTAATTAGTGAAAAGAAAACTAGTATAATAATAGGGCGAGTTGGTAAAGTATTAACAAGAATATGAATCAAAATATAGATTAAGTTAGGTAAGGATTAAAATTAATAATTAAACTGTTAGTGGACACTATCTAAAAATTTCCTTTTTATGAGCTTGATATTAATGAGATAAAATTAAAGTGAATTGATATTAATGAGATAAAATTAAATTGAATCAATGCTGAGGATGCAGTAAAGATAATTAAATTTTGAGTGTGGTTGAGGTGTTGAATTAAAATTCTTCTATATGATCTGGGTCGACCCTAAATTATTATTATGTTTGTGTGCTTGAATATATTTTTTTCATTATGTTCTTTATTTTATGTGTTCCATCATTATTCATGTGCAATAATAATTCTGATTTTTCAATCAAGAAGATGAGGATATGTGAAATATGTTGTAAAATGGTGGAGTTATTTTTTTATATAAATAAATGTCATTAGTTTAAAGTATTTTCGTCTCTGATTTATTTGCCACCCCTATGACAGTGATGGAGGTAACTATTTGGTGTAACCTGGGTTAACATTATAAAATATAACATCTAAAATTTTTTTTTATAAAAAAATGACACAACGCAAATTAAAGATCTTTATGAATTGTTTTGGTGTTGAATTTGGTGATTATTTTAAGGATAAATTAAGAACGGAAATTAAATTGAAGTTATGCTAAATTGAGACTAGAAATGAATTAATTATTTGTTTGATCAAATACTATTAAACTTGCCTTGCACATATAAAAATGACTTCAAATCTAAGATGCTGTGAATCTAAAGGTAAGTGTGATGAGTAGAAAGAAGTATTGTTTTTCTTTTGAGTTATCTAAATACTGAGAGTAAGAAGGTATAATAAGTAGAAAAATTAAAAAGTTTATAGTTTTGTATTAATTTAAATGTTCATAAATTATAACTTCTAATAATAATAATATTATATAAAAAGACTAGTTAAATTTAAATTAAATATAAATCTTTACGACACAGCTCTGGCAAACTTTGTATCAATTTAGATTGTGTTAAAAAATGCTTGCATTTTTTTTTTACCATTTTGTTTAAAATTGCTGCTAAATTAAATGAACACAATACATTTATATTTTATATTCTGAATCACGTTTGCGTTTATGTTCTGAATCACGTGAGCAAGCGCAGTGGCGATTGGGTGGAAGAATAATACGAAGGAGAGGGGCAAAAATTTATAGACATCTGAAAGATCCCGGAGTATAGGGGGTAGACAACAATATTTAAAAATTTAGCGAAAAAATTAGATAGTTTTCCCGAATACTTTTGTAATTTCTAGTTTTAGGCAGCTAAAATGAAATAAAAATTTAATTTTTTCCCAAAACAGTTGGGGCAACTGCCCCTCTCACGTCCCCGACTAGCCGCCACTGATCAAGCGACAAAATGAACACAATTACTTGAAAGTGCTCCTCAATTAAATGTTTCGCTATAATATTTGTTACTTGAAAACTACTAATATAGAGATTAAATAAAAATCAAGCAAAACTCTTTGGTTTTTGGGAGGCACCCCCTCCGAAACTTTTAGTGCCTATAGGTACAAACAGGGTTTAATCCGGCCCTTCCAGTGGCGTAACAATAAGGTGGAAGGACTGGCAAAATGCCAGTTGTCCAATGCCTCAGGTGGCCCCGACCCGAGATGCTACAATTACATAGGCACATAAAAACTGCCACTGTACTACCTGTCTCAATTTTTTGAAATTTCGAAGAGGAAGAAAATACTGTTTTTCGCAACCAGTAACGAATATTTCTGAATTATTTTAACATCTGACACAAACATGATACTGCATGTTCCCACCAGATGTGAAAAAAGATGAGAAATATTTGTTATTGGTTGAGAAAAACTGAGTCTCTTTGAAATTTCAAAAAATTGAGAAGGTGGTATTGTCTGTTAAGCGACGACATATTTGTTTTAAGTGTATTAATTAACACACACCAAATACATGCAGACGGAACAGAAAGTCTACACTTTGGTACGTTAAAAAATAAGGCTACCCTATTAAATGTTTTCACAATTGAAATATAAGCTGTTAATTTTTAATAGACAATTACAATACTATGGCATGTTCCCACCAGATGTGAAAAAAGATAAGAAATATTTGTTATTGGTTGCGAAAAACTGAGTATTTTCTTCCTCTTCGAAATTTCAAAAAATTGAGAATGTGGTGTTGTCTGTTAAGAGACCAGTGAAGAAAAGCTCTAAAACATGCACGAAGTAGTAAATAATTTTTTATAAAAATACGAAGGCCGCGAAATTTGCATTGATAAGCAGGAATGACGCTAGAGTTTGCCCGACAGGGGGGTGGGGCACGGTCTCCCCGACAGGAGGGCACGACCTGCTGTATGGGGGGACGAATGTAATGAAATTGGTCTCAAATTTTCGCCAGATTATTATTTATCAACTACGGTTGAATACCCCGTACAAAAATTTTCCCCGACGAGGGGGGTCCTGGGCCCCGGTCCCCCTTCTGGCGCCACCCCTGTTGATAAGGATCACTTCAATGCTTAATCCTGACTGAAGTCCCTGCCAGCACATCAGAAAGTGAGAGAAGAATCGATTGCAATATTCCATCTTCACAAGCATGAAACTAGTCAAGCTAAATAAAAGCATATAATAAGATACTGTCAGAGCTTGTGATAACTGTATTTTACAATACAAGTGATAACTCTGGAGTATACATTAAATCAAGGAAAACGACTTCGACATCATCTTAAAATTAGTAACAATATGTTGGACGTGCTGTTTTTTCTGATCACCCAAATTTTTTCTTCGGTAGTTTTTTATGCTCTAAAACAAAGGTTCCCTGCCTGTGGTGCGCGTATCCCTTGGAGGTAAGCAACGGATTAATGGGGTACACTAAAGTAATGTTGATAACGACAGAAAACACAAAACATAAAAGATTAAAATGAAGAAATAAATCGGAATTTGTTTCGACAAAGTGTCGGAGTGTTAAAGCAATAAAATTTTTAATACCTTTCGCGGACACATAAATTATGGAAAGAGCAATCTCGTCTTAAGCGGGGTTGACACGCGAATAGTAAAACCGACACTAAGAGATGTCGCATGCGCAGAATCATAAAAGTTTTAACCGGGCCACGGCAAGTCTCTGTCCGAACTTGACAGCGCAATCTTACTGTCGGTTTTACTGTTCGCGTGTAAACCCCGCTTTATGCGTATATTCCTTATGGGGAAACTAGGGATACTTTTCTCAGATTGTGACATAATTGGTAATTTGTGTGACATTTTTATTTAACATTTAGCCACATGGTCTATTTCATTCCAATCTGAAAAGCCATCATAATGGTGTGCAGGTAAATATGTTTTGGGGATCCAAAAGTAAATATTCACTTTTTCACTCAGTGAATAGGAAGTTTACTACTGAAGATATTATGAATTAAAAATATGTCTGAATTTTAAGCATACTTCTAGCTATAATTTGATATATGATGTTATGCAGTATCTTAGTTCTAAGTGGTTTAATTTTTAGATTCTTTGGAAAAAGTCACGTTAGGGATACTTGCCCCTAAAAAGTTGGGGGTACTTGATCCTATCAAAAGCTATTACAACTTCGATGTCGTAGCCGACCGAAGCACATTTTGTGGTTGGTTTCAATTTTTTTGGTGCGTGGAGTTTGTCGGCAATATGACAACTCAAATATAGAAAATAATTATTTAAAAATTGTTTGTTAGTAATTATTTAATGAATAAAATTTCTTTTTAATATGAGAATTTCAAATAATGCAAACAATTATTTTAGTAAAAATTTTAAAAAGAATTGAAATTTAATTAAACTATTTTTTCCTAAGCTGAGAAAGAAAGATTTATTTATTACTATAATTAAAATCTTTTGCTCGAAGTATTCGTCATCGTTTGGTTTTATTAAACGTTTCGCCATTTCTGTTAAGTTTGTCTTTCTTTCTTCATTTGAATTTTCTCCTAAAATATATTTTTATTCTTTTGCTTTTATTTTTCTTTAAATATTAGAAATACCGAGTAAATCTATTAAGCTTCTCAATTTCTTGTTTTGTACAATATTTTTATACCTTTTTTTGCGTTTTGATGCTATTTTTTTTCTTTTAATTTTCCAAAACCGGCAATTCTTTGACGCGCTAATGACTTTGCTAGGTTTCCAGTTCTATTGCTTAATATTTTTCACAATGTTCAACAATGTTTGTTTCCAAAGGCAAAACTAAACAAGAAGAGAAAAAAATTGTTGGAACATAAAAAATTAAATAAATAAATTAGGTAATTAAAACACAAAGTTGAGGATGGCTTAGTTTGGGGAAAGTTTTCAAAATGATATTAGATAACATGTTTTTCTTTTTTTTTTTTTTTCGTTTCGTATATAGTATTTTCTAAAAAATACTATATACGAATTATTTTCTACACAAAATTGTAATGTTAAGAAGATAAAATAAATTATTTAGACGATTTATAATTAAAAATAATTTTCCCTCCTCCAAAGCAGATACCATATATCGAGTACATATTTAAATTCTTTAATTATAAATTCCAAAATACTTTCTAACTGGGCAAGTCGGGCTTTGAAACAGATTTAAATTGAACTCAAAACTACATTTTCCCGCCTCTTGTATGAATTTTAAGAAAAAGTGAATGGTTGTTAACTTTTATTATATGATCAGAGAATACCAATTTTGAATCTCGTTTCTACCAATGGTTGTCATGCTCACAAGGCTAACATAAATAAAATTTATTAAATGTGTGTCCCCATACTGGATTGTACAAAGGCAGGGTCGGATTTAGCCTTTGAACCGCTCCGTGCGAAAGTAAAAAAATGCGCCCCTATGGAACTACAATGCAAGCATTCTAAAAAAAAGATATATGGTCTTTTTCTATATTTTTTAGCGAACGTCCAAGAAAAAAAAACAGTGTAAAACAGTAATTGACACAAATACTTGTAATAACTTTTCACTTAAAATACTTCATTTAAAAAATAGTTTACTGGAGTATAATTCAGACGAATTTTGTTTACGAAATTTTAGTTCAGAGAATTATCTAATTAATTCAGAAACATCTGAACTGCTACTCCGTTCATACTCAATTCGTAATATAGCGAGGTCTGACAATCTTGTTTGACATGCTGTTAGCAACTGGCTCTTGATTACTTTTAGTTTGGAAAAACTACGTTCCTCGCGCGCGCGCGCGCGAGCGGGTGCAACACTTATTAGAAAAGTTAGTAAAATACTTAGAGCGATGCTCAAGCTTGGAGCAAAATTCACACAGATATTGCCTTTTATATATAGATTACTGGAGTAGTGCCTTGAAAGTTTTGTGCTGATTAGTACATAAAATTAGATTGTTTTATTGGTTTTTAGAATTTTTTCAGAAACTTTTCTAATTAATTCAGAAACTCCATTGCCATTTTTTTCTCAGTTTGTTCTGACAAATTTGCGCCCCTAGATTATTTTAGTCCGTGCCGGGGCACGAACTAACGGAGTATTCGTCCGGCCCTGATAAAGGCGATCCAGCACGCCTGGTAAAACTGC
>BGPR01021351.1:0-24885 GCA_013235015.1 Araneus ventricosus
CCCCCCCCCCCCCCAACCGGGGGTACCAGAATAGACCCGCAAATTTCAGTACCACACCAGTGGGAAAACTTTTGACCACAGAAGTTAGATTTAAATTGCACTATATCTACACACATGGTAGATCTTCGGTGGAATCGGATTCAGAACCTGGAACCTTCCGATCCCGATATTTCACCACCAGACCTCATCGGCTATGACGTGAAGATAGTCATTAACGATCCATCCACGCCATTCGATTTTTTTTTTGACCCATCCGTTCAGGCAGGTCGTTCGCGACCGCTCCACGCCACGCAAATCTATCCACTAGCACTCACTCCAATCCCCTCCCGTGTACTTACTCCATCCGCAATTATGGTCCAGCAATCCAAATGGAATGATGGTATTGGGACGGGATGGATATCCAACTTTCCGCTCTACACCTCCAATTATGATTAGTTTCTTCCATTGATGATCAGTTTTGGTGTAGAGTGGTCGCATTTGCGTGGAATGGAGCGCTCGTGAATGACCCGCTCAATGTGAATTGACTCCATTAAATCATAGAGCAACTATCAGGTCACATGGAAAACATTTTCTGTTTAACCCTTTAAAGGGCCGTTTTTTTCCAGACGTGGTATGGGATTGTGTGTGTGTGTGAAATTATCAAGTCAAGACACTTTGTTTATGTTTGAGAAAAGAAACTGGAACATCTAGGTTTTTATTTCATCGAGAAATTTAATTCATCGAGAACTGATGAATTTGGTGGTAAGTATTCTTCCCACGGCAGTAGAAAAGGTAAATCAAAGGTTCTTAAGTAATAAAATCAATATTGTCGAATTATGGAATTAAGTTTTTGAAATTGACTTTAAAACCTGAAGTTAAGTAAATATATCACTTTATTTTGAACTTCTGATTACCTTTCGTTTATATAATTTTCGAGACAAGATTAAGGATAGCAAAATATTATTTCCTGTCATATTCTTAATTTTATATCGTCGTAAAGAAACTTCTATGAATTAAAAATTTGCCGTTATATCTCATGTAAGATTTGTTTTTGTTAAAGACATTTCAAGAACACTCTAGATATATTTCTTAAAAGAAAGCTTTCCGCGCTGGGAATTGAACCCGGGCCTCCTGGGTGAGAGCCAGGTATCCTAACCACTAGACCACGTGGGAGCTCACAGCAGATTAAAAGTATCTCCTTGGATGCTAAAGATTAAACTGTTTGTCTAAATCGTTGATAATTTTATCGGTGACGTCAGCGTAAAACATAAACGCACGTCTATGAGCTGCTCTCTAAACTTTCGAAACACTGGCAAGAAAAACTTACCAAGAAAGAAAATAATTTTCAGTAAATAAAATTTCAAAAGCATCAGTCAAACTCAGTGGCGTAGCATTTGGGAGTCGAAGGGGTATAAATCTCCCGAGTCGTAGGGGCGCCATTGAGACAAAACAGCGTATTTATGTCACTTTTTTAAGTGGAATATGAAGAGGGAGCGAGAAAATAATACGATGTCCCTGTACCTTACTAAGCCATTGATGATGATTGGGGGCGAAAAAATCAAACATACCCCGGGCGCTATTTACCCTCGTTACGTCACTGGAGTGGCATTCCCTCTCATCAAATCTCCACTCCATTCTAATGGGAGTATGTTTGGCAAATTTAGCCTGCAGCGGGCCCGTGCATACGACGGATCTTTGGTGGTATCCAGACTCGAATCTATGCCGCTCCGATCTCAATGCCGAGACTCTGCCACCAGAATACTGCCGTCCTAGTTTTAATTACCTACAGTAGTTTATATAGCGCTTAGAAGCGTAGGAACATTATTGCATCATTCGATAGAGACGTGGTCGTCTGTAAATTTCCAACCTGTTAACTTGAGTTGTGATTGAAAATCTCAAAGATTATTCATTAAAAAAATATGGAAACTTTTTTTTAAGAATATGAAAATGTTTGCCAAATCATGAGAATTAGCTTCATTAAAGCTGTATGACGTAATTCTCAAAAAAAAAAAAATTGTCAGCGTACAATCACATTCTTGTCTCAGAGATTTTTCTTATGATATACATATAAAAACCAAATATTTCATGACATTAATGCCTAAGAATGTTTCTAGTTTCCCTGAATGGTAATTAGAGAATAACATCCCATATATTGGAAAGTACTAAAAGATTAAAATTAAAGTACCCCATTCAGAGCACTGTAGAAAAAAAATTATACACACATTCTCTCTTCTCGATTTTCTCTTATACTAACACAATATGGCTCGTTTTTTCCGCTTCTTCTTATAAGAGTATCCGACGTATCACAGTGCCAAAGCCCACAAGCGAGTCGCGTACAGGATGACGCAACAGGCAGACCGGGCATACTGACACAATATGGTGCGTTTTGTCCGCTCCTTCTTATAAGATTCCAAGTTCGTCTTCTTATAAGAGTATTCGACGTATCACAGTGCCAAAGCCCGCAAGTGAGTCGCGTACAGGATGACGCAACAGGCAGACGGCGCATACTGACACAATATGGTGCGTCATAGTATAGTGAAAAAAATCAAGTCTACGGATTTTTGATAATCAATCGTCGAAGCATACTGATCATTCTCAGATACAAAAACCCTCCGCTCTTTTGCACATGCTTTTGATTTCGCCATACTAGGGGTGATGTGAAAAATGGAGGGGGAAATGCTTACATTTTACTTAGCAGTATATAGAAGCATTTTGTTTTATTTGCTGTAAAGGGGACTTAGGGAAACTAAAAAGGGGTAACTAGGACTTAGGGATATTAAGAAGGGCTAACTAGGGCTTAGGGAAATAAAAAGAATATGTCTAATCGGACGAAGGTCACGACCGAACCAAGAACTCGTTAAAATAGCTCATTTTACTCATTGCCCTTTCCGTAGTAAAATCGTCTAAAAAGGCTAGTCTCGGGTTTTTGAAACGAACAATAACTTAATGAGGGTTTTATAAATAAGGATCTTGTTGACCTTAGTACGTTTGAAATTGTAGGCTAGAAGTGTGCAGAGTCTTTCTTTGGATGCATAAGAATGAATGATAAGGGAAGACATTTAAAGTGTCCCCAATATTAACATAATTCAATCGCCATCCCAGAATAATTCAATCACAGTGATGCATATTAATCTCGGTTTGTAAGGGTATGGTAGAGCAGTAAACACTAACAAATGACATACGCGTGTAAAGGTCAATTTAATTCATACAAATAAGGTCACAAAGGCAAAGTAAAACGCCATTTTTTTCGAGACGTTTCTTTTCTTCTTGAAATTTTTTTCTTTACTTTGAGTTATTCGTTTCCGCCTGTTTTGAAATGCAGACCACCGACAATTGACTCTCTTATGATCAAAGGTTATTTTTCCTTAAAGATCGATTTTTATTTTTCTTAACCCCTTAATTTACAATATGTTGTGAGAGATGTGATACAACTATCTGGAAAAATATAAATACTTTTCAGCAACGGATTCCGAGACTACCACTTTTGGACGATTTTACACCGGAAAGGGCTGTCAGACAATGAGTCATACGAGCTCATTTCCGGAGTTCTTTGTTAGATCATGCTCAGTAAAATGTAAACATCACCCTTCCATTCTTCACTTTCCCCCTATTTTGATGAAAATAACTCCGCCCGGCGCGTGCGCAAAAGCGTGGAGGGTTTCTGAATCCGTTGCTACACAGTATCATGTGTGAGAGACGTGGTGTGAAGATTGGGCCAAACATAAGCAACACGTATATGTTAGACGTGGTACGTCCTTCAGGCTATATGCATTAAAACCTTACTAATTTTCTTTCGCTTCATTATTCACTTCAAGATCATAAATCATTCTTGTCCAATGATGAATTGGTAACTATTATTATAACTTACTATTATATGTAACTCGCATATGTGCGATTTGCACAGCTTCGAATGTTCACTCAAACCGTGAAATGGCTCAACATGTGATCGACCTTGTTGCTGTTTGTGGCACACGCTATTGGAACTTAAATCGTAAGGCAAGAGGTTAAGTGTTCTGAACAAGGATACTTTCATTCTGATCACTGCTATTACCAAGATTCTATGTCTGAAAAGCATTCTTGCTAACTATGTCGAAGTATTTATAAGTCAAGCTAAATAAATATTTAATTACAAACGGATAAATACATTTAACTGAATTGATTTTTAAAAAGTCATCCTTAAAGATATGGCATTTAGTAAATTCTAAACTTGACATATTTGTCAAAAGGCTATAAACATCAAATTTCATATCATTTTAAATATTCTATACAAAACAAGAACTTTTAGATTTATATTATAGTCAACAACCGGAATAACATTATTTCCTAACCAAGTGTACACGTTTTTAGAAAATAATGCTGAATTTAATTCAAACATTCTTAGTTTCAATTTTGCAACAAGGGAACCTTGGCTTCAAGTGCATAGCATTGCCAAATATGCAATATTTATCAAGATTTCCGTCCATTTGTTAAAAGATCTGAAATTTAATTATTGCAATTATTGTAATTGGAATGCAGGAAGCTCTAAACAAGACGAAACATTCCATAACATAACTTATTATGCATATTTCGATATCTCTCTATCAGCTCGTTATTTATACCTCTTTATTAACTCTCTGACTGATTATCCCGCGAGTTCCGCGGGTTGGAAGCAAGTCTACTTTCTGTTGCATCCCGTGATTTTCGCAAGGTAATGTGTTTACTTAGAACTATTAAAACATTGATTCAAATTATACTAATAGAGCTTTGTATATAAATAACAAACATTGTATATAAATAACAGGCATTTGAGCATGTATGAAAATGTTGCACCTAAACAGTGATTTAAAAAAATCTGCAGTCAGATTGATAAAAACACTTTCAACATCTGCAAAAAACATATCTGTGTTAACTGCAATCATCAGTAATTCTAGACGTTAATGTAGACCAGAGAAATAAATTTCTTTCTTTTTCAACGAAATGTGTTTACTTAGTACTATTAAAACATTGATTCATATTATACTAATAGAGCTTTGTACATAAATAACAAACATTGTATATAAATAACAGGCATTTGAGCATGTTTGCAAATGTTGCATCTAAATAGTGATTAAAAAAATCGGCAGTCAGAGGGATAAAAACACTTTCAACATCTGCAAAAAACATATCTGTGTTAATTGCAATCATCAGTAATTCTAGACGTTAATGTAGACCATCAGCCGTAGGCTGTGTTTTGGAACAAAAGATTTATATGGAATTTAATAGAATTTACATTTGAACTTTAAAAATTCACTACTGGATTACTTCCGATTCTAATTTTTCCCGAGTTAAATTCATAATTTCCAAATAGGCATTCATCAGTTCCTAATGTAATCGGAAAATATATTTCTCGGTGATTATTAAATAGATTCCAGATCCCGAAAGACATTCCTTCAATATATCCTGCTGATAAACTCATTTTAAACATACATTTGCAGGTATGGAATTTTCGAAACTATTCCAAATTCTAGAGTTTCACAAGGATTGCCAATAAATTTTTCAATATAATATGAAATTATCCCAATGAATCATTTAACATTATGTAGTGACTGTTAAACCTACGCGTCCTTCCATCGGCAGTGGCGTTTCGCGCCCTTTGGGGGTGCAGAGTTTAATGATTTTCAGCTGTTCAGTTCCGTGGTTAGACGTAATGAAACACTAATCACTAAAAACTGATAGTTTTAATAAATTCAGAAAACGAAAAGTATTTGCAGTTTTGCAATGCTTTTACCGAAACAAAGTCTGCACATTTTTACAAAAAAAATTGTGTCAAATATCAATTACAAACATGGGAAGTCGCTTCCCAGCAATGTGAGTCTTATGGTTGGGAAGAGAATTTTACAGGGATAAGTATGGGATGACTGACAGCAGCCGCATCTGGTCTCCTAACCTTGATCTCAAACTTGGCGACGAAATATGGGATCTCAAAGGTGCTGGAATCTTCTCGATATCTCTATTAGGAGAGAAGATACGCTTGAATGTACTAGATAATTCCATGTGACGTCACGGCCTGCCGGTGGAGATTATATAAGGAGAGCGCTTGGATGACGGAGTGTGTGTTGATAGACTGGGATCGCCTTGGAGCGCGAACGTCTTTGGAGTTCTATCAACTATGCGAGCTAGTAAGCTGTTAGACGACGAGCGGTAGTAGCGTTGATCCATTGGGAAAGACTGGAGTTTCAGCTGCAGTGCGAGCTAGCAAGCTGGTGAGCTGAGTGCTATTGAAAGTGCAGTTATTGTCGTTACTAGTTATTTGCTGACTGTTTGCGTTGTTAGATATCAAAGTGCTGAACTGTTATTACACGTGAATTGTTGTCTGTTTACGTTGGTAATCTGTGCAAGAACTATTGTTTCCTGTACCTGTGTTACGTGTTTTCCTGTATATTTGTAAATAAACCTTCATTCTCCATTATCCTCCAGGACTGTTTACACCATACACCCACAGTAAGACTTTTGTAACAATATGTTATGGTTCCAGCTACAGTAACCACACAATAGTGAAAATGAAATGTACATGTAAGCCGATGTACTATATGAATTATTATGGATTGAGAAATGCCATCAGTTAGGAGCAACCCAATAAAGATAAGTAATAACAGAGACAAAATTTAATTAAAAGTGCTTCGTCAGTATCAAGATGGTTACTGTGTTGCAAATTTTATTTTAAAAAATTACATCACTACAAAACTTCATGAAAAATTACTTTATTATCCACCATAAATATCGCAGAATAATAATTTATATCACAAAACAAAAAATAGAAGATAATTCACAGATTTTAAATATTTGGATTCATCAACACGTTACAGATTCGAAACATAATTCTATTTCGACTCTTCGGAGGCAAACTTCTTAAAGACGCCGACACGAAATTGCCAAACGATTCAAGCTGTTCATCTAATTTCAAATCTGCGGGTGTTTTTGCCGAATAAATATTTTCGATGACTGGCAAAGCAGAATTTGTTTGATATTTTTTTCCATGGTTTTCTCCTTCAAGAAAAAGTGAAAAGCTTGCATCTTCTGCTGGAAACCCTGATTCGAGAGAAGTGGAGTTTCGGTTTGGGATTGGAGATTTACAGTTTGAATCAAAAGCAGTAGACTGAAATAGACCAGTGCAAGATTCCACAATCTCTGTTTTCGGAATTAGTAATCTTCCAATCGCATAACCTCTCTCGGCCTGAAGAAATAAAAAAGTAACAATAGAAATTGAATAAAACTATATCCAGCAAATTTTACTAAAAGATAATTTGTAATTTTGAATCGATCATTGAAAAGAAAAGCTGCATTTCTCAGGCTCCTGCTTCGACTGTATCAGGAATAGAGAACCGGAGGCCTTCTTGAGTTTTTTATGCAACTTACCAGTTATTTACAGTTTGCATTGAAATAATATAATTGTATGTAATAAATATAATAATAATTACAGAATACGTGATCCTCAAGATTCTGCTCGTGCGGCCTTTTGCTCAACTACCAAAATTTAAAGAGGAATTTCAGTTGCAAATGGTTTCCCGCCCTTGGACTATATGAACGTCCATTCTCAATGGAGCTAATGCATAATGATATGGCAAAGGTAACTGCATGAGTAATCTAAATACGTAACTAAAAGTTGCATTGTAAGCTATATGAACGTCTATTCTCAATGGAGCTAATGCACAATGATATGGCAAAGGTAACTGCATGAGTAATCTAAATACGTAACTAAAAGTTGCATTGTAAGCATATGCATACGCTTTCGTTACGGATTTTACCTTGTGTTCTGAATTTGTGCAAACTTCTTGAGGCAAAAAATATCAAATGATCGACTGTTTTAATGCTAAGAGAAAGGCAATTATCTAGCACTCTATCTGTCTCTCTCTCTCACACACAGAGAGAGAGATATATATATAGAAAGTAAAACGTTTTACATGCTTCCATGAAACAATTCTGAGTTATAAATAGTATGGAATGTGAAAATTCTGAGGGAAATTTAAAACTTACATCATACCTGTGCCGTTTTTGAATAACAAAGATTTTTGCAACGACTGCTGAACATATTTATTTATTGCATTATAAATATGCAAATAATTTTGCAATAATATGTAAATTATTTATCGCAAATTATTATAAAAAAAATTTAGGTACAATTAAATGAATATATTACAAATTCAAAAATAATCTATTCAGATTACCCCAATAATACTAATGAAATCGATTGATTCTAATATAAACAGCGAACAATATCCACATGAAAGTGTGTGTGTGTCTATTGGCGCTCTCAGGGACCGTTGAACATAGAGCTGCCAAACGACGTTGGGAATGTGCTCCCCTGAGCAAATTTTTTTGAAATTTTAATTAAAATTTGTATTAGTTAAAAGTTAGGGCGTTAAAACGTCAAAATATCACCTAACTTTCGAACATATTATTCCATAACATTTAGTTTTGCATCTTCTTAAGATTCAAAAAATTATCTTTTCAATGATAAAGTAATTTAGATGTCGTCCAATTTTTCCCAAATTTTAAAAACTTTAAAAAAAAAATATTTTCATTTATAATTTCCAAAATGAAATTCAAACAAATTTGTTAAGAAATATTTAATCGCGTGTTTCTCTTCCATTGTTTAAATCTAAGGAATGAAGATTCTGCTTATTTTTTCATATCCTTTAATTAAAATCGTAATGAATTTTGCTTTCTTTCTTATTTCATTTTTTTCTGTGAACTCTGAAAATAAAGCCCTCTAAGATATTAAATGTATTAGGAAATAGATCCAGTAAGTTGAATGATTATGGTCCAGCTAACGGGCTGTTGGAAGCAAAATACGCCGCACCATTTAAATATTGCAGTCAACTACTTATTTTGCATGGGGAACAAGAAAATGAAATAACAACGCCGAGTAAGAAACTTCGCTGCCAAATGACGCGAACATCTCTGTTTCTCATGTGACTTGACTCAATTCGTGACATTCGTAAAGGCGCCGCTCCATTAGTTATGCTCATGCACACTGTGAACAGAACAGGCCTAAAGTTACTAAAATAACGCTGCTTAAATGTCTACCTCAGTTTAAAGCTAACCAGCGGGAGTGGTCTTCCCTAAACTTTCACGTATACCTCCCCAAAAGGTGTCATTTCCCCTCCACCCGCGTGCATAAAAAATTCGAAGCTACTGTAAACCAGAATGTTATGACTATCCACTAGTTTCCTTCAGGGCGAGCCAAGGTCACGAGTATCGCTAAGCGCTCGGCAAGACAAACCAGTACGCTATTGTTCTTAACATGGTGCCGCAAATGGTGGCTATGTTTGATCAACTTTCCATAGAAAAGTATGTGTAAGAACTAAAAGTGTAGTTAAGTTTTCAACTACACTTTTAGTTTTAAGAACTAAAAGTGTAGTTGAAAAAGTTACGGCAACGCGTAAATGCTACAAGCATCAATTCAAGACACGCAAAGGACTTAATTATATCGGATTAGCGTAGCTTCGTTCATGTTTTTCATGCGAGTATGAATTTACTAAATACCCGGGTATGAGGAGAATACAAATACAGTGGGTAGAAAACATATTAATAAATGAAAATGTTATCTTACTTCGGAAATACGGTCTTTAATTCCTGGATATTGCTCACTTTGCTCTTTACTAACTGGCTGGTTCAAGTCTTTACAGAAATTGGTGGCTTCTGACAAAGAATCGTCATCGTGATTTTCAAAGTATATAGTTTCTTCAGAAGAATTTTCAGGTGATGGAGGTTCCTTTTTGATTTGTGAAATAAATGAATCTGGTGGCACTGCCGATTTGGGTTTGGATAGTATTTCGTTTAAAACTCTCCTTGATCTAGTACAGACATCACTCTTTATTGTCATTCCTTGACTTTTGTGCTTTTTCCTGATTCGTCCATTCAAATTTTTAGAAGGCACAGAGCCTTTAGATGATATTGAGGAGGGTTTAACACCGTTAGCGATGTCTTCATCAGAATTCGGTTCTGGTTTAATCAATCTTGCAGATGACGAATCAGAAGAAATTGCAGATACTGACAGGACAGACTCTTTATCTTGCTTATATTTGACTTCATGATTTTTGTTCCGATTTCTTGTTATCCGTGTAGGAACAATTATAATGTTAGAAAATGGTTTTGAATATTTTTCGTAGTGTTGAAGTTTTGGTTTCAATTGAAGTTTCATATTCTGATAGTTTAGAAGAACTCCTCCCAACTGATCAAATATTGTTTGCTGATCTGGTAGTTTAGAATTTGTTTTATTCATTATTGTTACTTGACAACTTTGTGATAAGAAAAGAGGTAGTACTGGTAAAGCTGGTGGAGCAGGTAAAACCGGTAGAGTAAGAGGCAGAAATCCTCCTCGAGGTTGGATCTTTGAAATATCTGCAGAGCTTGAAATACTCTTTTCTGGTTTCTACAAAAACAGAAAGAAAACACACAATATTTTAAAAAACAGGGATAACTAGTTTCAAATCTCTTTCAGTTTTGCAAATAAATAATAATGAAGAAAAATAAAATTTTGAAAGCTAAGATTTTAATCACGAGGAAAAGTTATCCACAGATCGCCTCTGTTTCAGGCATCAATTTTCCTTACATTGATTAAACTAGATCATGTTTAATTACAAAAACTGCTCCCTAGAACTTTATTTTGTTGCTGTTACTAAAGCGGAAAAAAATATATCTTTCTGAAAATTGTAGCATCCAAAAATGATAGCAATATCTTTTCTGAATAATTTTTAATATAAAACCAAGTATTTTTAATATCGTCAAATACTTTTTAATCAAGTGGTAGAATTAAGTCGATCTCTACGAATATAATGTCATGGAAATATTTAAAAGGTTAATGAAATGAAGAAAAGTTGCAAAGTCGCGATAAAAAAATATTAAATTTGAAAAGGAAGCAAACAATTTCTAGTTGTGCATTAAGAAAACAGAATATCCCATGCAATATATCCGGAAATTTTAATATTTGGGTCTATTTACAGCTTTAGGAGGGGGGAAAAAATACTAGAGTCCTCTTTTTTCCATCTAATCATTTTTATTATAATTTTGTTCTAAAATCTAATAACAAAATTATCGAACACTTAATATTCCATGAGGGATCCACTACTCAAAAACATATAACCGAAATGATCCTCGGCCAAATTCTACATAATAAATCAATACAAATATATTTCAGTTATTAAGTAAACGAACCAGAGATTATAAGAAGTAAATAAATGATTCATCAACAGATGGCAGCAGTGTAGAACAAAATGATGAAAGAGAAGATAAATATATTCTTTCTATTATTATTATTCTATCATATTTGTGGAATTTGTAAGTAAAGCCCTCTATGATATATTCGCGTATATTCAGTTTCTCTATCAAGTTCGAAGTGGGAAAAGAATCGAAAAATTGAACTCCCCTAGCATTATTTTTTCTGTCATTCTCAGCATTGAAACGAAATATAATTTTAAAATGTTAATATAATTGAAGTAATTATTAAAATTATAAATTTATTTAACTACAAAATGTCAATCAAAAAATTCAATTCGTTATTTTTTTCAATATTAATTAATTGTGTCCACAAATACGAGATATGGACTTCATTTCAGTTTTAACACTAGGTTTACAGTGATTTCTTATATGCTAATCTCTATAGACACGCGCCAATTTGACGCATCTACAAAAACACACATTTTGTAAATAAAACAACTTTTATTTTAACATAAACGTTGTTTTTCATATTTATTCATATAAAAAATGTCTATTTTAAAAAGGTTTTGTCATTTTATTTTCTCTTTTTTGTATTAAGTATTTTTGATGCAATCCTTCAGTTTGTATACTGTTTCACGCCTCTTTCCATGTTTGAAATCGTATTCCAACTGAAGGCTCCAATGCATCCGAGATGTTATGTAAATGAATGGAGTTTAATCTAGAGTAAATACGTATAAATAAGAACACTAATCCCGTGATAACCACTATAGATTTGAAATTTAGAAGTATCTATGCTGCATAACGACCGCGTCAGATTGATGCGTAATCGTAGAATTAGGTATATGATGTAGAAAACTTCTCGATTAAGAGACACAGATGATAATGAATTGAAAAAAAAATTCGTCCAATCTAATGGGTAAAAAACACTATAAGTGGTAAAAGTAAGTATTTTTTCCTTGAAAAATTTGAAATGCTTCAAAATGATGCGTCTCGTAAACCTAATGTTCAAGATAAAAATTTTGCTTAAGCCCTTGCGCTTCGATTTAATTCTGAAAAATTTCGCAATTAAAGCACCATTTAATTTGAGTTAGCCTCTGCATAATATAAAATGTTAGAAAGAAAATAACATATTTTAATTTTAAAGTTCATATATTTTGTAAATTAAGTGTATTATTGGTTGGAATATAGCTGTAATTTATTATAGAGGATCAAAATGAAAAAAATGACGAGCATGCTTTTAATTGCATGACGAGTATAGCTCGTCACTGGGCAGTAGGTCATTAAAAGTTCATGACGAGTCTAGCCCGTCATTGTAGCGAAATGAGTTAAGTTTCAAGCATCTAGTTTAACGATTAGCTTCACTTTCAAGTGTAAGATGAGTTTAAAAGCTCAAGACTGTTCCTGCAGTTTCTTTTCAATTGAGCATTTGTTAAAAATCACGATCATGCCCAGAAAGCAAATGAAACTTTTTATTTAGTTCTGAATTCAGAGAAAAAGTTAATGGGAATGAAAACAGTTCTCGGCCTTTAATGGAAATTCGTGCCTTTTTTCGAATAACAGAAAATGAAATTCGGGAATTTCTGCGCTGTGAAAGACGTATCTGTTATAAGTTCCATTCCAACTTGCCAAATTACAATTAATCCGAAATTTCCCCTACACTGTATCATTTTGTACAAGAAAATATTATCATTAATGAAGCATTACTTCTTGAAAACACACATTGAAAAGTAGTGTTAATATATTTGAAGAAAGAAAAAAAAACATTTTACAAATTAATCAGCAATAGAAATTAAATCAGTAAGAAACATTTTCTGCAAACTTATTGTAAATCACTTGTGAAACACCATAGCGTACTTACATACAGTTAATATAGCACACAATTATATACATACATATATACAATAATTTTATTATTCCTATTTATCGACCTACAACTTAAAAATTTCATATTTCTTCTCCAGTTATGGAGAAGAAATATGAAATTAAGTTTTGCAATTGGCTGAAAGAAACTGCTTTCAATTTCGTCACTTACCCTTGATGGACAGTTTCGAAGCAGATTCTCGCCATTTTGTTCCATATTTGCAACTTTCGGGATTCGAGTGGCTTACTTTCAATTAATCAAAATTAATACGCACTACCATTTTGTTTGGTCTGGAAGTAGATGACAGCCGACTTAGTTGCAGAATTTGAGAAAGCTATGAAGAAGGAAATTGACGTTTATTTCTTATTCTAGGTTTTGAAAATTGAAACAGTTCAAGCTGTGCGATGGTAAGCTGAAATAATCTCCATAACTCCGTATTCAGTACATCAAAAATATATGTACGCATAATCATAACCTAAAAAAGTTAGTTGATCATCTAATTTGAGAATGAAATAGATGTAATGGGATTACATCTACTACAAAATGTGAAGTAGATGAATGGAATTATGGTCATTCGATCTACATCTTTGAACTTTGTTTACCGAAGAAATAACAATTCGTTTTAAAACAATATAAAATGATTTTTTACACAATTTTTAGCTAATGACAGTTTGGGTTCATGGGTTTCCCCTAACCCTTTTTACTAAGGGTCATTTCATTATCCACCATTTAAGGACTCGGCATGTTACGGATTATTGAAACCGGATGTTGTTTAAGGCACCATCGCATAGCTATAATATCTTTGTAGCATCACAGAGACCATCCACCCATTACTTACAAGTAATAAATTTTATTCTCTCTTATCATCCAGATCTTTATAATTTTACATTCGTTTTTTCCATAATATTCAACTGTAGCTATTTACATTATGTAAAGTTTTATTCTAATTAAGATGGATGCATACTATCTTAAACACATTTTCAAGCTCTGATCCCAGAGAAAGCTTCAACTTTCTTTTATTGTTTTTGTTGCCCAAGAACACAAACACTGTTCTTCTGAAAATATATTTTTCGTAAAGTGAATGGTGGTGCTATTTTTTCAAGAGTCATGTACAAAACAAAAACAGTGATCGAAAATTCAAGAAGACAATGTAGAAAATTGAACTAATTGGATCTTCCCGCCAACTTCTGCCATTTCCCCATGCATTGACCGACTGCGATTCCATCTCTTGCTTTTATGGTATAGAAAAAAATGAAAGCAATGAAAAAACTTAATTATTGTGACCAGAAACTCACAGTTGGGCCCAAATTTTTCTGGAATCTACCTCATAAAAAATGCATTGTGGCTGCTGGCATAAAAACCAATCCCACTATAGGCGCCTATGGGAATGTCTTTTACCACGCCAAGTTGATCACTATGCCCGCTAGGGTTTCAGTGTTTACTTTGACTGGCGCGAAACTGATTTTTTCTTCATCGGGTTTTGAAAACCTTCCATCTTTATTTACAATTAACAACTAATAACAAATTATTTTCAACTTTAAGACACTCAAGAAGGAATTCATTCTACTTTATGTAGCATACATACACATACAAAAAAAGCTACAAAGCAGAAATGTTTACATCCTTATAACAGATTGCGAATCCCGGTCGTCGTCGAAATAAAAAAACTTTACAAAGCATATCTCTCCAAAAAAGCGAAGTAACGCAAAATATTGGCATCGAAAACACTCCCCATAGGCGTCTATAGTGGGATTGGTTTTTATGCTGGCTGCTGGAGAGAACCTTGTGTTGTACGAGTTGAAAAAAAATATTCTACGTTGAACGAGGACCGATATTACAGACTTGTGACTTTGCCAAAGAAAAGAACGCTAAGATCTAACTTTGACCTGATGGAACGTACCATGAATGCTTTTTTTAGAACTCGAAGCTGGTTAGGAAACAAACTCACCACTATAAAGTGGGGATGGAAAACTGAAACTAAAATACAGTGGAAGTTTCAAAAGAAATCACTTACAATTTCCAAACCATTTGATCCAGATAATCTATTTCATCGACTATCGTGTGCTTGTATAAAGGATGTGGCAGTATTATGGCTGCCAAAAAGCCAACCTGTGTAAGTATTGCAGCGGGGTCCACTCACCAATTTACTCTAAGGAAGATAGTGTGCATCCACCTTCTATATTATAAAACTCTATTGTGTAAACAGTAGTGATTGAATATTCGCCGTTGTTCAGGCAGGAGTCACTAAGTCCACAGAAACCTTCTGAGGGACTTTTGCAGTCAAATCAACCACAAGAAACTGACCGCATCTCGAAACTATGATTTTGGACTTCGAGACTTTTACCTGAACTTCGCCAATAGTATATAAGAGAATCAGCAAAATAAATAAAATGTAAGCATAAAAAGAGCTGGGTATTTAAAAGAGACAGCAATACTCACATCTGCCACCCACCTTAATACAACATATTAAGGTAAGTGGTCCATGATGTACTTTTTTAAATTTCCAAAACAAAGCTAAAAGAATAATAAAAGCATGCATGTGTAGGGAAATTTAAGCTTTTTAATTGATAGTTTAATGTATCACGCGTAATTTGCAAATTGAATAGTTTTCGTTATATTTAAGAAAAACTAAAGGAGAGGGGATGAAAACCAAGATGGAGGAGAGTACCAGGGACTTTTAGTATGTCAACAGGAGACCCTCGCGAACATGTGCACCAATTTTCAAAATGATGCGGTTTAGTGTTTTTTTTTAAACCCTTCGTTGACTGGACTATTAAGTAAGATTTTTTTACTAATTCATCCATTTTAAGACCAATTATGAAAAATAAAAATGAAAAATAAAAGCACGCATTTTTAGCGAAGTTTACGCTCTTTAATTTGTTGTATCACATGTAATTCGAAAAGTGAATAGTTTTCGAGATATTAAACAAAAACAAAAAGGGGGGATGAGCCCCCCCCCCCAAGGACAGGGGACTTTTAGTATGCTGACCAAAAGTTCCTCACGAATATGTGTACTAATTTTCAAAACTATACGATTTAATGTTTTTTCCAAACCACTCGTCGCGATGACTGGGTAACTGCGTGGCACGCCGAAGATTTTGGCTTTCTTCCCCCTCTCCCATCGTTAGCATCGCACATAAATAAAACTTGATATCATTTGATTCAAAAAATTGTAGGCTATAACTTTTATAGGAAGTATTTTTTCATAATATGGCATATAAAAAATAAAGAGCAAAAATCAAAAGTTTTAAAGTGAAGAATGTACTTTTTCACGTATTTCCCTAAATTTCTAAAAACTATTAGGTCGAACACCTCGTATATTCCATCTAAAATCTATCCAACATCGTATACATAACCAGTCTTAACCACTTAACTTAATTTTCTTTGCTATTTAATTAGATGCTCCCTTCTGTTTTGGAAAGCGGTTGTCGTTTTCATTCATCTCAGAAGGCATATAATACCTGAGATGTTTATGGATTCTAGGTAATTTTTGTGTAAAATTATAGAGATAATGATTAAATTTTATTTTAAGACCAAATATGCGATAATTCGATGCACGAGTATTCTCGGGATGTTAAGTTAAGCGGTTAATATCAAACTTATTTTATCATGCTTATATCTCTATCTATCCAACTTTATCTCTCCAATCTGCATCTCATTAGGCTGGTCTTTTTCATGGATTCAGCTCAGCCGGCTAAATAAAAATGTGTCAAAAATGCAAAAACCACGGAAATGAAGACATACATCGCACATCTTTTTGGGAGTAAAATGTATTTCCCAATCTTTCTATATCTGCTGATTATTTCAAGATCAAAGAAAATAAATTTTCACTTTTGTTCGATTACCTCCAAAGACATCTGCTGATGTTTTAAGATCAAAAGCAAAGACCAGGATACAAATGCGGTATTGGAATATTTTATATGGAATGAATGTTAAAATAAGACCCTATAACTCTAGCTATAGGATAACAAAGCATACAAATACATGTCCAAAATTAAGAAAACTCCCACTTTTGGTCGATAATCTCCAGAACTGCTGGACATGTCTTAACCTTCCAGCTGGCGCGCCTCCACAAATTTTACGACATATCGTGCATCGTATTACATATATATATCGTGATGTTTTACAAACATAAATGCAACTTTTATTTATGTTATCTGTATTTATTAGCTTAATAGTAAACAAAGATTTTATAAATAAAAATTTCACTTAAATTTTTAAAAGAACTGTATAAATATGTAATAGGATGAACAATGCAAGTATCTCTTGCATACGCGCGCCCGCTGGAAGGTTAATGAAATTAAGTATATCCATAAGTTGAATATCATGCAAAAGCAATAATCATTCAACAGTTATGATAAATAAGCAAGATCGTATATAAGACTCATGAGCGCAGGAAGATCTGAAACAGAGTTTATAATAGCGAACAAAAGAAAATGTATAAATGAGTTAAAGCTTATGGTAATACAACCCTCACAACGTGATTCATTTTGGAAATGAGGCAATTTACGAGTCTTTAAGGCAGTCAGGATTCATAAACTCTTTTTTTTATTTAAAACTCGCACCGGTCCGGCCTACTCGAAAGGGTGTAAGGCCTTTAGCAGAGGATTCATAAACTGTTAGATCACCAGCAACGCTGTTCTCAGGTTCCGGATGATTCTGGGTGGGGAAAGACGAAATTTAGTTGCATTCCAAGACCGTGCCAAATATTCTCCATCGGTTTTAGGTCTAGAGATCTGACAGTAATTAATCAAAGGATCACTAAATTAGTGGAATCGAGTTTCGAAGCCGAGATCTTATCGCCAGGTCACTGTGATTCAATCAAGTGTTGAAATTGAAATTTTAGTGCAAATTTGCGTAATTATTTCGCTCTACTCACCTCCCACTTTCCTTCGTAGACTTTTTTCAAGAAAGAAAGTTCATCATAATGCGCAAACCTTCTACGACGTGGTACGTAGAGATCTTTTGCTTTGGCTTGCCGACGCATCTCCCGAAGATAATTCAATTTCAGGTCATTGAATCTACGAAATTAAAAAATATGCACATTAAAATACTCATAAGTCATTAATAATACAGTCTTGCTTTATGCATAAAAATAAAGCATAACTTTTTAATAAATTAAATAATAATCAAAACCCATGCATTTCCAAGATTACAGGACCAAATATTAGACCATTAGGTTTATTACAAAACACTTTACTATTTTTGTCAGTGGATATCTTGCTTGTTCCATGTACAAGTTAGAACAAGTCACATACATAATCCATTATTATAAATAATTTATATCATCATTTATGCGATAATGGCGATGTTGTTAATTTACGTAGAAGTCAACAATTACTCGCACTTAAACCGAAAAAACAGTACTGCAATACAGTCTCTCGAAACAGGCATCCAATTAACCGGCAGTGTCAAGATAACATTTTTGTAGATATAAAATTGAATCCCAAAAAATTGGCCGATAAGATGAAAAAAATATGCAATGCGTAAGTGAAGAGGAGGTATAAGCTTGGATAGATGTAGACAATTCTTTCTTGATGACGATGAATTAATCGAAAATGAACTAGGAAAGAAGAAAGATGATGCTGAGATGGAGGAAGGGAGAAAATGAAGATGACAACCGAGCCATGAAAGTTGCGTGGAAGGATGCAAACGAAGGATGGCAGATTTCCTTAAAATTTGCCGAGAAATGTTGATTTATGCCTGCGCATGATGTTATGAAGCTTCCTTGTATGCATACATTTTATAAGCAGGGAGTCATTCGAAGTCAACATACTGAGAAATGTGTTATAAAGCGCCGACGTAGAGGAGCACCGAATCCCTCGAGTAGAAGAAAAAATCGTAATACTATGTTCTTAATACAATATTCGTAATACAATGTATTAGCTTAAAAAATAAACACCAAATACATTGAAGGACGTTTCAGGGAGAATAAAACTCGAAAAATGGAAAATATAAGGCAGTTGGGGTGTCCTTTTGGTTTCTGGAAAGGCGACAGTATTGTCACTTATGGAGATGCTGTACCCCCCCATGGCTGATCCCTGAACTGTTCGTGCGAATTTATTAATCTCGACTGATATCAGTGATCACCGTATGATCGACATGAACAACTGGGAGAAATCAAACGAGAGACGGAATGTCCTTGGGGTCGAGATCAAAGAGGACACCGATAGACCAATAAAAGGAATCAATCCGAAAGATGAGGAGCGCCGAACTAATGAACCCTTGGAACTGTTAGGGACTTTCAGTTTCGCCTACGCAGGTGTTGCACCCCGCACCCCGATGTCTGTCCCAAAACTGTCCGGGTGCACTCATTTACCTCGCCTGATATCAGTGATCGATAGAGAATGGATAACCAACTGCCTGAGACTTCTGTTGTGGTTTCCTTAAGGCTATATCAGACGGCAGCGTTGTGTGTGCAATTACCGTCTACCAAGGGCGATTCCACTCACCAAAAGTTTTTTAGCACGTGTCGCATTGAGACAACCGGTCAGACAGGATGTCGGTGATCGTGGACTGTATTCAATCGTAAAAATGTACACGATAGTGACGGAAAACTGTCAGCAGCGAAAATTCAAACGAATCGGGTGTGGCATAGATGGTGACGTAGTTCGCCTTCCACGATGACCGAAATCCTGTCTGATCGGTTGTCTCAATGCGTCACGTGCTACAAATTTTTGGCGAGTGGAATCGCCCCTTGATAGATAGAAATTGCACCCACAAAGCTGGCGTCTGATATAGCTTTTAGATAAACTAGTGGACGATCGGAGAGTCTCTGATGACCTGTTGCAAAACTGGTCTTTTTATTCAATGCATGGCATTTTTTAATGCAGTTATTAAAAAAATGAATTTCCAGAGAAACCGTTTTTCTTTCTTTAAGAGAATTTAGGAATTTCACGCTACAACAACAAATCAAATAACTTAATCATATTATAACTGTTCATTTAAGAAGTAGGCATTAAATCTGGAAGTAAGAGAACCTATATAATAATTTTAAAATGTCGCGCTCAACGCTTATAATCTGAAATTCAACTAAATTTTGTTATTACATTTCATTTACCCATATTTTATTTAATAACTAGCTGTAACCCGCGACTTCGTGCGCGAAGAATTTGAAGTATTAAATTTTTTAAATTCACGAATGTAAATGTTTCGTTACATGTTGAAAGGGAAAATTAAAAGTTTTGACGGTTGATAATACATTATTGGACGACTAACAGGAGTGTTTGCTGTTATAGTTAGGTAATTTTTTTATTTATGCTAACACACTTTTGTATACTACGTTTTTTGTTTTACGTTTTTTGCACGGATGTAGAGGTTTTGTGGTCTGGACACACGTGAACACGCCACATATGTTGCCTATGGGAAAAAAATGGTTTTCCAAATGTACGCCTGCCCCTTTGAGTGTCTGGCCCTGAGCCTACCTTTTGAAATTGGATGGCAAATCCTTCGGTATTATCGGAATGCGTGAAATTAAAACACTCTCTCGTTTTTAAACACTCTCACGACGTTTGGACCTAGGTGTGCAATTTGCAGTCTCGGTACATCGAGGTTACGTATCAATAGTACTGGCACACCGACTTTTAATATCAGCTTGTCGGAAGGTACCCCTGACAATTCTAAGGAGTTCAAGAACTCTACAGGATATGATGTTACTTGTAACATATATTTTTTTTATTTATCTGACTTAAACTTTTATTAATCAGTGCCAAAATTACTAATTCAACAACCATTCTATATTTCTCATATATTCTCCGTTATTGTAAATTACATCATTGTACTCAATGGTATCATCAGGCCCTTATAATCTGTGTACCATCTATCATGCTATATGTCATCCACTTCTACCATTTAAAAGAATACATAAAACAAAATACTATATCGTCGCATATTTTCCTTTAGCTATAATAAACTTTAGTTTCTAAATTGTAATCTAAAAACTCTTGCAGCTATATCATATCTGTCAATAGATTTCTGTCCCGACGTCAATTTATCGACAGCTTCTTTATAAAATTTGATACGGAAAAGTATAAATCACTAAAATTAAATAGACTGCAAACTCGAAAAATGAAAATCAAGCGTCGAGTTGAGTAATTACATTTATTATTCCATTAATAAATTATTTGTTTATTTTCTCTAAAAGATCACATAATCGCGGCTTTCTTTACGATCACGTGATGTTTGACATTCAAAATAAGTTATTCCACGTGTAGTTTGGCCGTGAAAGCGTAACAAACAGACAGACACACTTTCTCATTTAATATATTATTAAGCATTTATTATTTCTTCGGAAACGCAGGTAAAAATGTCAGGTGATATGAACTGTAGTGATTTTTTAATCTAATTAAATAAGCTTTAGAATTCTTTAAGAACCAATAAAAACATTGCCAAACGATATTTGAAAACAAATAAACAGAAAAAATAATGGCAAAGTAATTACACCGTTGCCTAGCAACTCATCAGTATCAATTCTAGTATCATTAAATTTGATTTATTTTAAAATCGTCTGCGTGTCAACGTTTTTTTTTAATTTTGAAAAATTAATACAAATTGAAAGAAAAATGTCACAGATATAAAATTGATATCATTTAAAAGGTAAAATTTTGAACTTTAAGATGGTATAAAAATAATTTTCAGGGGATAATTTGCTCCGAACTTACAGCGGAAAAACGGTTTCTGTTACTTTTTAATTAACTGACTGTTTAATTAACTTTAGCGCTTTAAAAAGTTGACAGTAATCTTACCCTAGTCTTAATTAATAAGTGTTCAAAGTTTGGTTGAAATCAGTGCCGTAGTTTAGGAGGAGATGTGGAACATAGATACAAACATACATACAAACATACAAACCCACAATGACTTTTATTTATATTAAGATAATGTCTTAGACATTCGTTTCGATTGACTCCAATAATATTAAATTATTTTGAAAACAGACAATGGAAATCACAAGAACAAGGTGGCAAATTCAGAGGGTCAATGGTGAAATTTTTGAAATCCACAGTAAACGATCTGAGAGAATTTAAAGAAACATAACAGTGTAGTCTAAGTGTACTTTCACATTTAAAAAATATATATAACCCCATTTTCAAAGCTTTAAATTGTTCCGTTGACCATCTGAAACATACAACTACATCAAGCGCACGAATATCGGATCGGGTAAAGGGCAGAGGGGAGAAAGTTGAAACTTTTTTTTGCGCATAAATAAAAGACTATTATTCTGAGATCTTATTACGCAAACTTCGCATTTCAAAACAACAGGACGTGCAAAGTGTGGGTCATCATTGGTTGACTTCCAAACCCAAAACTTACTTCTCCTTGGATACCTTCTGTCCAGCTAAGCTTACCTTAAGTTACCCTCAGTCCAGCTATGAATTGCTGGAATGAAGGTATCTAAATCTGGACATTGACGGTGAGACCGATCCACGAAAATGGCGTGGTAGCACCCCACACCCTTCCAATTTTCAGCCCATCCATTCACGAAGGCTCCGTGAAAACCACACAACCAGTCACTTCGATAACCTGCTTTCGCCTACTCCTCCTCCCGCTTTCAAAAAAGGCCGCCGTGAACTATTGGTAACGTATCGGCCTCGGAACCGGAGGGTTCCAAGTTCGAAAGCCGATTCCACTTAAGATCCGTCGTGTATTGAGCCTGTTGCACGTTAAATCACACGTAGGGCTGTCACGCGTCCCCCCGCTGGTGTGGAGCGGAAGTTTCGAGTGGGGATGGCAGCTCAGGTGTCTTTGTCATCAGACCGCAGTTCAAAAGTACGAGTTCGGTCCCAAAATAGCCCTCGTGTTGCTTCAAAACGGGACGTTAATATAACTAAACCGAATCCACTTTGAAAATGGAACGCCCCTCCCCGCTTTCCCCAGAAAGCCTCACTCCCCCTCCCCTACGGGTCTACATTTTGTGGCTTTCTCTTTTGTGAGAGAGCCTCTCTCCCCTCTTACAGTCGCATTTCAGTTTCATGACCCGGCACTCCAAATGGACAACGAACGAAGATGAAAATCCATATTATTCGAGCACACCACGCCAATGCTCATCAGGTCTTCGCATTGACAACGGGTTTTGGAGCGACGCGACCGAAATGGCGTGGAAGGGTCTCACAGAGAAATGGCGTCCTCATTCGACCGCTAGCTTAATTTTTGAATTTCCTCATATGCTGAAACAATCTCGCTAAATACATCCATCTGGGCAACGGACTTGTGTAAAGCTCATTTTTGAGTTGGGTTTTCAATACGAAAAACCCGAAATGCTATACTATTCCTTATCTATCGATTAACCCAATCAGGACTGATTTATTTATTTTAATTATACAGGGTGGTCAGAAATTATTGAACTCATTTCAAAAATTAATGAAAAAACTAATAATGTTACAACTGCGTTTTTTTAAATGGGGGAAGCAAATAAAAAAGTTTTTATTTCAGATAGGTGGCGGTGTTCTAAATTCGCTACAGCGAGATATTTTCATACGCAATGGCAACCTATCAGCGGAAATCGATGCGTGTTTTCTGGTTTCCTTCCTCAGTGTTTCTTGCATATATCAAAAACTATTCAGTTTTTGAATTACAATTGATTTGACAAATTAAAGAGCGTAAGATTCCCTACAAATAAATGCTTTTATTTTTCTTCTAGCTTTAATAGTTCCGCAGATCATGGCTCTCAAAAATGGTAGGTGTCCAATAATTTACGACCAGCTAGACCACCGTAACGGCGTGTTATCTATCTGGAAAAAAAGGCGCAGTTCGGGTCCGTACCGTAGATTTTCCGTGAGAACGTTGGGATAAAATCATAAAACAAGTGTTTCGTATTAATATGCAATTTAATTATCAATCTCTTTAATACAATATTTACACAAAGTAGTATAATGGTTACAGAATAGATAAATCACAAGTTTATCGCATGTCGCAAGGGTCTGTGGTAGCTGTGTAGTCTGTTGACAGTATATAGAACTACATTTCGAGTACGCGCAGTAAAACATTATTTACTACAAATGCTCACATTTCCAAAAATATTCAAATTTTTGAATTCAAACTTTAATACAATGTTTCTTTTACATACTGTCAAGTATTCTGAAAGTTACGTACAATTCGAAAGAAAACTCTGCATGTTATAATGAAAAAACATGCGGAGTTCGAAATTTTCAATTTAATACCTATTTTTACTTATATTCTAATAAATATTTTTATTGTCTCACTTTGGGTCCTAGTAATACTTCTCAAGCTCTTTAAAATGACACCATAATCAACCACCTAGCTAAACGCGTTTCCACACTACACTTATTTATAACCTTACATAAAACTAATTCATAACAATCACGCGTATGCGCCTACACTGGTACGATGACGTCACAGGCAAAACAAATACTACGCTACAAACTCTTACAGATATGATCTATTCGTTGTGTGGGGGGTCAACCGTTCTTTTTGCATTATTAGTCTCGTAGTTATTAGTGATTCAAATCTGACGGTATTTTGTCACACAAGAAAGTTCGACCGACTATCACCGTAACGAGCGGAAAGACGTTTTCACGTCAAAACCTTTTTTATTACCACGTTTTTATTAACTCGCTTTCTTGTCTGTCTGTCTGTTCGGTACAAATTTTGCAATGAATTTTAAACTAACTTCCCGATGAGCTGGAGACTTGAAACTTTAGACATAGCTCAGAACTATATGACAATGCAATATTAATTCGCTTTCTTGTCTGTCTGTTTGTCTGTTAATTTTTTATTCCATATTTTGTGTTTTACCGACCCAGAGCTTCGATAGATGGCGCTGTCCAGGCGTCACTCGTGAATAGCGAGGAAGGGGAATCTCGAGTTTGTAGGATTCCAAGAAATTCCTTCGCCAATGGGGGGGGGGGGGG
>BGPR01021352.1:287-26607 GCA_013235015.1 Araneus ventricosus
TCTAAAAAAATTAACTCGATCGTCAATGGAAGGATTAAATATATGTTATCTTTAATGATAAAATTATTTAAGAGATGCTAGATTTTGTAAAATTAAGAATTTAAATATAATATTCTCTTATGTTTGTTTTTGTTTTTCAGTGGAATAGCATGAATTTGGAATAGAGCATTAAAAAGAAAGATTTTTTCCCAGAATATATTTTCAAAACGACGGCATGTGATCTTATTTTTTGAGGATTCTAATTTTACTTAGTATTGTACAATTTTAATACTTTTAGATTTTGTAACTTTACATTAGTAAAATTTTTAAAAAATGTATTTTATTGGGTGATATAAATTTTTAAAAAGTTAGCTTTTGTTTATGAATAAAAGAATTTTTGAAAGCTAATTATTGATCAATTATTTTATTTAATACTTTTTCCCATACCCTCTCATGGTTGATTTTTTAAAATGGCATATCTTTCACTTCCCATCATTATTAAAAGGGCTAAATGAAATATTTGGTGTTCTATTAGTATAAATAACCAAAGTGCTCCTCTTCCCTGTGTAAAAATGAATAATATTTTTAACGAAATTTAGTTAATTGTATAACTAATCTTCGGTAAATGACCATTACTGGTCTTTACTTCAGCAAGCTATGCTGATATTTTCTCTTTATTTTTACGAATTGACTTGTACAACTCTCAAGTGTTTAACAAGTATGCAACAAATGTATTTGAAATTACTCCTATGCACTAAAACTCCAATTATCCAAAGCGCCTAGTTATACGAATCCAATCGAAACGCCCAGAATATCAATTACCCAGATCGTTTTGAGGAGAGTAAAGAAAAAACGAAAAATGTCTAAAAAAATTAGGAAAATAATAGTGAAAGAGTGGTCAGTGGCCTTGACGCATAGTTTCCCACAGAAGAAGGTTGTTTTTGACCAACTGGGACATAGGGTATATACGATTTTTTTCTTATGTAAATTTAATGCATGTGCAAGTATGTAATGATCCTTCATACTTAACTAAATTTGTCATCTCTTTTTTTTATGTAAATCTTTTTTTAACGGTTTTCTGTAGCTTATGTTTTTAAACTTAAATTTCACGAGAAATATTTTCATGACAACTTTTTTACTTGATTTCTGAGATTTGTCCAATTGTTCGAATTTACACATATCTGTCTTGGCTCGATCCCGGCTTAGTTCAGATAAATGGAGTTCCAATGTATTTGTATTTGTAGTTTAATTCTACATGGAGTTGAACCTGTTTATAACGATATTGTAGGAACCCAGAAAGGTACTGTTATAGACAGGCTATCGTTGTAGACAGTTTGAGTATTTGCGCAACCATTGTGTTATATACCAGTGCATGTACTAATATACTAATTTTATTGCACTTATTCATTCATCTTATAAATAGTTGAGGCTGCGGTGGCCTAGTGGTAAGGTGTCGACTCGGGACCGGAGGGCCGCATGCCCGAAACCCGATTCCATCGAAGATCTGTCGTGTATGGGGCCTGCTGCACGCTAAATCATACATAGTGGCCAAATGCCCTCCCAATGGTGTGGCGCGGAAGTTTGGAGAGGGGGTGCCAGCTCAGGCATCGTCCTCGTCATCTGACCGCTGTTAAAAATTATGAGGTCCGTCCCTAAATAGTCCTCGTGTTGCTTCAAAACGGGACATTAATCTAACCTTATAAATAGTCGCTAATATGAAATTGTATTTTATGAAGTTTAAATTATATAAAATTTTTTAAGAACTTCAAAGTAGGGATGGGGGATATTGCATAAAAAAAAAAACGGTCTTCTGTTAAATCTGGTTTTTTCATCTCCAGTTTAAACTGGTGGTGAAGGCGGTAAGGTGTTTTTTAAAAGGCAACGTTTGTGGACAGCATTTTTTATTAATAACAATAATATGTATTAAGTAAGTATTAATACAATAATTAATTAATGTTATAAGTAATGATTATAAGTAAGTAATTAATACAATAGGTAATAATAATAAATGAGTAATTAATACAATAAGTAAGTATTTTAGACAAAATTTTAAGAATTGTTTTAAGTATTGTAGACAAATAAGAAAAGAAATTAGAGAGTACAGACGTAAATAATGGTATTTTGTGTAGGCTCCAGTTTCTAGCGCATCTTCCGAATCCCCTGTCATCTCACATTCTGGACCATAGGGTTTCTTATTCCTAGAAAAAAAATCGTGATTGTATTGTACCAGTTTTCTAAAAAGGCAAAATTATCGTTATAGACAGGTACATCTAAAATGTGAATCACTGCAGATAGATCCAAAATACATTGAGTAAACAGGAATTCCGCTGGGACCGAAGAAAATATCGTTATAGGCAGGTTTATCATTATAGACAGTATCGTTACACACAGGGTTCACTGTATTATAGAAAGCTAAGACAATTTTTTTAATAATGACAAAAATGGATGAATACGAATGGAATAAGTGAGGAAGAGAGGAACGAGGATAAGGAATGAGCAAAGCAGTTTCGAAAAGAATAGAAATGACAACACCCGCTGACGTATGTATGGCGTTTCATATTAGCATCTGTATACATTCCTGCATCTGTTAATTCAGCTGATTTAAAACTGTTCTTATTCAGCTGTCTTATGAAATACTCGGAATCAAGTTTGCTCATCGACCAAGAGTTCGGTATAGATAAAGACGTACCTATCATTATGATGGGAGACATCAATATAGACGCGAAGAGAAACGAGAAGGAATTTCATTTTCTTAAACATCATTTTAATCTCAATATGGCTCCTACAATCTATCCAAGTACATTAGGCAATTCATTCATCGAGTTTACGTTCACGCGAAATATTACACCAGAATTGTTGAATCACATTTGCTATTTCTCGTACCATCGTCCGATTTTACATAAGATTGTTACTAACAGAAATTGTATCCAATATTAATAACATGAATAAATTTATTACATTTGAAAACAAGAATTGTTTCGTGAAAAAAACTGAACCAAAATCAAGACTCAGTCACATAAATTGAGAGTTACAAAGAGCTACTCCAGTCACATAATCTCAGTCAGAAAGAGTTACTTCAATCGCATAGAGTTACTTCAATCACACAGAGCTACTTTAATCACAGAAAATGACAGTTGAGTAAGGTAAGTAAGTCTACGCCCCTCAATCCCCGCGGCCGTTTCGAAGAGACAGCCTCCCGTTGAATTTTTTAATACTCAAGAGAGCCCGCTCAACCCAAAAGGTTTCAGAGCATAATATGGCTCCCCGGGAATCAGCATTTAATAATCTTTCAAATGAAATCTGCGTAAGAAACAGAAAATGCAGGAAATCAAAAACAAATCATGTGAATTTTGCATGCCAGAAACAAATGCTGATCTCAATACAATGCTGATCTCAATAAAGCCCAAACAGACACAAACAATACACAAGACGAACACGAAGATAATTTTTTTTTATAGTTCAAACTACTCAATAGGTTGGTCCTTTCTCCGGCAAACCGATGTACGCTTTCCAGACATGCCTCTAAGGAGTCTATTCTGGTTCCCCCGGTTGGGTTGGGAGACGTCACTTTTCCCGTTGTTAACGTGCGGAAAAAGTGACGTCTCTAACTTCTTCAGTACCAAATAGACCACATCACGGCTGCACTGGTCAGGCGAGGAAGGCAATCGAATCGCTCGGTCGTCCAAACAGAAGATCACACAAGAGACGGAGGGGTCTGCCGAACATCATTTCTGAAGGAGTCCAGCCGGTTACTTCGTGGATAGCACTTCTGTAGGCCGGAAGAAGTATCGGCATATGAGTGTTTCAATCCGTCTGATTGCTTGAGGCCTAGTGGTATGTTCTCGGCTTTGGGGCTGGAGGACTCCAGGTTCGAAACCCTATTGACTGAAGATCAGTCGTGCATTGAGCCTGTTGCCAGTTAAATCATACGTAAGAGGCCAAACGTTCTCCTGCTGGTGTGGTGCGGAAGTTCGGAGAGGGGGTGCCAGCTGAGGTTACGTCCTCGTTATCTGATCGAAGTTCAAGATTACAAGGTCCGTCCCAAAATAGCCCTCGTGTTGCTTCAAAATGGAACGTAAATATAACTAAACAAAACCGTCTGAAACAAATATTGCCAAATGGTTTCAATTTCTTAGCAGTGAGATTTCTAAGAGAATATTCATTAAAATATTTTTTTTTCAAATTAGCTGATCGAGAAGGAGAAACAAAAATTTTTGAATCATTCACAACCCAATGAAAAGAAGGGGAAGTCTTTGGCGAAGCTATTGCTGGAGCAATATTATTTATCAAAAGACATGAGCGAAGAAGACATCAGAGATCATCTCATGACGTTCATGATTGCAGTAAGAAATTAATTTTCCTTCATTATCAATGGACTTTATGCATGTGACATCACATCCTGCGACACATGACCTGCCGGAGGCAGCCATTTGTCAGTCTTAAACAGCTGACTCAGAACTGCTTTTATTTCTGAGTCGCTTATAGGCCGATCGTTTTGTTTATTCCTCCACAGCTGTTTTTCTATACTCTCGAACCCAAAGGGTGCATAAGGTCCATTGTGAGCTTTCTTTCTTGTATATCGGTGAATTAGTGCCAGAATTAAGCATTTCAGATCAGATTCCGACAAAAGATCCTCCGTCTCCATGGATCTGGTGAGCCTTAAAACGTTGCGGTCAAACGTTCTGCCACTGTGTGGCATGTGGTGGTTCGAAAACCTATTGAAGCAGCTGAAATTTTAGTACAGATATAAAACATAATATTATTCATGCAACTTTACACATAAAACTACGTTCAAAAAGTTACGAAACTTTTTAAATATTTTCCAAATGTAATGGTGCATTGACGGCTGAACAAGTAAAGAGTGCCCTGTGACCGACTAGTAAGATCCGGTTTCATTCGTTTAACCCGAGAGAACGCGCGCCTCCTTAGCGAACGCTAAGACGCGCGGTGGTCATAGAATGACCCCAAACTAAAATTCAATTCTGTGCGCTTTTAGAATAATTATATTTTTAGTTGGTAAGATAAGGCTTTTGACTTTTAGACATTAAAGGGACATACGACTCTTAAACCTCGAAAAAATGCGGGGAATTTGTCAAATTCGACACATTATATCTCTGAAACAATGCAATTCACAAATTCACTTTTTTTCCCGGAAAAATATCTGTTATTTCTCTTATAGTATATACATTTTCAAACCTTTATATTGGTATGTAATTTTTTGAGAGAGTAGTAAATATGGGAATTATTTTTGGAGAAAAATGAGATAGTCACCTTGCGCGCATGATTACGGACAAAATATTTGTCTAAACACATTATTTTGGGTATCTAAGTAATCCAAACAGTCTGTTTAAGAAACTGAATCTCAATATATTAACATTTAAATTTAATTTCTATTTTATATACCGATTTAAAATAAAAATATTAGAAATTTCAATATTTTTAGAATATAGCAAAATACATATTCGGTAAATATTTTATTTAAAAATATTCAATATTTCTTGAGATATCGTGCGCTCAATATTAAAAAAAAACACATTTTGAGTTACAGTGCTTTAAAGATATGGCAATATTCAATGTTGGTAACAAATGTAAATAAAATAGAAAATTTTCGAGGTTTAACAGTCGTATATCCCCTTAAGAATACAGTGCTTAACACAAATAAAATCTATTTGTTGAAAAAAATTGTTTCTTCTGTTAACCATTTATTTTTTTTAACACCTGTGACTAAAATTTAAAAGTTTTTAAGATTAGATTTGCTTGTTTAGTTAGGAATTTACGAATTATTCATATCTGTTGTTCAATTCGTTTTTTTTTCTGTCATAAATTCAATACTCATGTTGAAGCTATTATTATAATAAGTCATAGATAGATGAAACATTGAAGATTGCGTTTGGTCATATAAAAGAGTATTCAGTTAAAATTATCATCTGAAAAAACGAATTAAATGTATCATTTCATTTTCTTTACGTGGAAAATATTTTCAGTTTCAGGTGTGTTAGATTTTTAAAAGAAATAATTTGTCTAAATTTCTAGTAAAACACATATTTCCGGTTTTTTTACAAACCAGTACAGTAGACTCCCGATTATCCGGGTTAATAACCGAGAGGGGTCGCACGGACAATAGCAAAACACGGACAAGCCAAAAACTCCTTTTTATTACAGAAAAAATCAACATCAGTACAAAAATATAAAAATTACTTACATTTACATGCTGTATAACATCAAACTAGGGATTTTCCTTTTAACATTTACTGCTTTAAAAAATCTGTTATGCGTCTTTGCTTCTGCTGTTTGTTCATCTCTTGTCGTATATCGGCACGTATTTTACGAACCGCAGTAATGTCACCGTAATCAAATCCTCTTTGTCCCGTATAATCTGACAAAGTTTCAACAGATTGTAGAGCAGCAGAATGAGAAATCGTATTTCCCTCATTTAGTTCATCTTCTGCATCAGTACTAGCTGATTCTCCATTATCAAGTTTTTGAAGGATTTCTAATTTTTGTTTAACATTTAAAACGTTTCGTGTTAAATGTTAAACAAAAATTACGGCTAACTAGTTTCATGAAATGAATCCCTCGATCGAACATCAACATCGATTTTACATGCATGATAAGCGTGAAAATGTTTCTCTTTACATTTTTTTTGTGAGTCCGGAATGAGCACGGGTAATCAGCAAACCGGATAATCAGGGCATGGATAATATAGAGTATACTGCAATAAATAAAGGACGAAGAAACAGTTATAAATAGCCGAACGAAAAAAAAAATATCATCCTGTTATTTCTTCTGGCGTCTTTTAAAAAATGCACTCGCAACGTCATTCGCTTTACGATTATTCGATTTATGATTACAGTAGAACCCCGCTAATCCGAAATTCCGGTTAATCCGAAACGATTTTATTTTCAAATTTATATGTAATTGCAAAGATTACCTGAAAAGATTTAAATATACATACTAAAAACAAAAAAGTACTTGTTCAGCATGCTTAATTTTGTACACATTGAAGAAACTAATGCAATTTGCCGAAAGATAATGTCAATTCATACAGGAGCACTTTCATTATTCTAATGAAAAGGGGAGACATTCTCTTTCTATTGCTTCTGAATAAAAGAATTCAAGAGATGGTAATACTGAGTACTTATAATTTACATTTCTTTTTCAGCACACATCTTTTCTATTTTTATCGGAATTTCGGATAATCCGAATTTTTTGTAATCCGAACAGGCACCGGTCCCAATTAGCTCGGATTAGCGACGTTCTACTATATTTCCATAGAAGCGTTTTCTTCTTTAACTGATGGACATAAATAAATAAACTTTATTCCTCTGCTACTTTTTTTCATGCAATAAACAATCACTATGAAATCTTTAGAGGGGGAAACGAATAAGCGATTCTATTACCACGACTTTTTTGCATTCGCAATAGCAAGTATTAATAAAATGGCATTAATACAAATCTGACAAACAGTTTTATTTTTCTAAACAGGAAACTGACAGAAGTTTTGTGGAGGTTTTTTTAAATGGAGAAAAATTTATTTGCTTCAATTATTATTATTATTTTTGAGAACTAGTTGAAAATTTTTTAAAACCATGACTAATTATAAATGCAGTTATTTTTTCTTTTAAATTCAATATTCGAAAAGGGTCAAGATACAACAAAGATTGCTCTTAGTTGGGTCTTATACTTGCTGGGCCTTCAGGCAGATATTCGTGCGAAGGTTCAAGAGGAATTGGACTTGATATTTGGTGAGGATCATGAAAGACATGCTACCGTGGAAGATCTGAAGAATTTGAAATATCTGGAATGTGTCATTAAGGTATTTTTTCTATACTTTAAAAAAGTAAAATGAGCATATAATCTTCTTTAAAATCAAATATCTGTTGCCACTTTTAATACAAATACGAAAAATATTACTTTGAAGCAGATGCAATAAAATATTTCTACAGTGCAATGAATACTAAAGTGAAAATTCTGCTTTGTAGTTAATTTCCCAAGAAAACAATTTATACTATCACCACAACCGTAAAAATTGCAAAAGCGAGTGAACAAAAGGTTGGTTTGAATTTTATTTACAACAATAGAAACATTGTTACAAATCATTTTTGAAAAATTAATTAAAATTGAACAAAATGTCGCATGAAAATAAAAGCGTAAAAGCGGTGTCACTGAAAAGCTGATTGTTTGAACTTTACGATGATGCTAAAATAGTTTTGTGCGATAAGAGACTCCGAAGTTATTGCGGAAAAACATATAAATTTAGGATAATTTTTAATTAAAATTTCGAAAAGTTCTTTCTTAGTGAGCACCTACTACCCAAGAAGCAACCGCCTGCCAAATTTCATGTTTCTAGTCCTAGTGGGTTTGGGAGATTCGGTGATGACTCAGTGAGTCCCTTTCTCCTTTATATATATGAAAAGCATTCGTTGTTGTAGTCGTTACATAACAAAAACAGGCCGAATTATATTCTTATTTTCATTTTATTATGGGAGAGTGACGGACATACGTGTATATTAGTTGAAGTTTTTAAGCCAAAAGGGAACAGAAAATCCCTGCTTTTTCTCAGGTAGGGATTTAGCAGATAGACACGTGATCAAAGTGAAGGGAATAATAGCTATTTTTAGAATATTACGTAAGTGTTTTAGGGAAAAGTCTGGAAAAGAATTCGCTTATTTCGCGATTTATGTTGGCGCGTGGAAGTAATTAGAATATTCTTTTAGAAATAAACATGCCAAAACGCGAGATTTAATGTACCTGCAGAGCGGGAAATAGAACGAAACTGGAGTTTAAGAAAAGTGATTTTGGAATACATTAAGACTTCAAAATATATAATATTAGAATTTGAAATGAAATTAAGTAAGATTATTACAAATATATATAGATAAGCCTGCAGTTTCCATGATTTTAATATTTTCAAATGCTTCTTAAACAGGAAACATTAAGATTGTATCCAACAGTCACCGAATTGGCAAGGTACCTCAACGAGGATACAACAATATGTGCGTAATTCTTTTTCTCTCTTTTTAATGGTGTTTTCTTGCAGCAAAGAAAATAATGAATGATAATAAAAAATGAACTGAGGCGTAATCTTGAATGTAGCAACATTTTTTTATTTCATAAAAAAAGGGTTCTGCATTTTCAGGTGGCTACCAGATACCCAAAGGCACAACTTGTGTTGTGCTTCCTCATGTGCTGCACAGAGACGAAAAGGTGTTCCCGAATCCGGAGAAATTCGATCCAGACCGATTTCTACCTGAAAATACTGCCACGCGTCATCCATATGCATGGATTCCGTTTTCAGCTGGCCCAAGAAACTGCATAGGTAGGGACTACGTGATGCAAACAAAGAACTCTTCATACATTATTTTTTATGGTTAAAAATCTTACTTGTATTCTAACCTTTTCCTTATTGATAGTACAGATGGTATAACCATAAACGAACGAATTTCTCCGACCAGCTTAGGTTTGCGGATAACCTGAATGACCCGGCGACATTTAGTCGGACACTGTGGCCCTCGCATAAAAGCCGTTATTACGAGCGGCTGATGCGACGACCCCTCAGAGAGAGGTATGACCCCCACGGGGGTAATTCAAACCCCACCATTAATATATCATACCGGGAAGCGAGACTCTGCTTACTTATACCGCAGGTTCTCTATAATATTTGAGATAACAGTTTGATACAGATGGTATAGCAGTAGAGTTGTTTGATCCAAAAAAGCATTTGCATAGATGCCGTACCACAAAGAAAGTAGGATTTCACTCTCCAACGCCCTTAAAAATAATCTGTCTATTCTGTAATCACATGCTAGAAAGTTTTATTCTTTCAATCCTTTTGCATCCTCCCATGCGTGGTGGCTAGCTTTATTGCTAATGAGACGCAACTACACTGCTGGACAAAATTATAAACTCAAGAAATTTTCATTTTGTATTTATCACTATTTAGATCAGTTTAATTTGCTTTAATAAAATAATGATGGATTATTATAAAAAACCTATCTAAATTTAGTGTGACTCGTAAATAAAATAAAAATAATTATTGGTAAAATGAAAATGTGCATCTTTAAAATTTTAGCAATACCTGAAATCTGGACAAAATTATGAAATCAAAAAAATTTAAACTTCCACAACAAATCTGGAGTATTCTTAATGGTTGGCCATGCTTGCTGAGTGGCGAAATAAACTGGCGAAATCGGTGCAGTTGTTGAGACTGGGGAGTCAAAGTTCTTTACCAATAGAGATTGCACAGTGAGGTAATGTTTTTTCGATTTTTCTCGAAAATGAAGGATAGGGGTGGGGAGGCGACCTTTGATGAAGTTTCCAGGGATCATGAGCTTTCTTAGCAAATAAAAATTGGCGACATCGGTACAGTGGTTGGGGAATCTATCAAGTTTTTTCTCCCCAGAGAATGCATAGTGAAGCAGCGTTTCCGTGGTTCCTTTCAAAAATAGAGGGTGGTCGGGTGCAAGCGACCATTGATGATGTATCTAGTGGTCATGCGAGTTCATGGTCGACTGGTTCTTTGGTTTTGCCGATTGTTTTAAACATATAGATCAGCATTTTATTGTTGCACATTTTTTGTGAAAAGTAAAGAAATTAACTGTCACTATTATAAAATTGACGTTTTTCTTTAGTTAAAATGAACTTATTAGAACGTAAACCTGAATTGACCCCATTTGTGTGTTCGTAAACAAAATGAAATTAGTTGCAAACGATGTCAATGAACCGATTTAAATTTAAAAAATACAATCGTACTGCAATAATATTAATAAGATGTTATTCAGATAGGTTTTATACATAGTATCGCAAAAGTAAGTACCTAGTTTTGTGAATTATAACAATCTTGTTTTAAGAATTAAAGTCAATTCATGTTTCTATAAATCATGTTCAAAATCCGCTAAAAGTTTAGTAAATTTTATTCTTCTACGCATAGAAAGAACCAAATTTTTATTTTGTCTTGCAGAATTAATAGCCTATTTTGGTAAAAACTTTATACTACTAAGTTTTATCTTGTTAAAAGCTGGACTGAAAAGATATTAAACTTAATTTTTGTATGCAGAGTGTTTAGAACCCACATGTTTTCCCCTCAAAATGAAAAAAAACTTTTATTACATTTTAAAAATATTTTTAGCAAAATAAACATTATTAAGCTTTAGTTTTTTAAAAAATTGTCAGATTTCACAAAAATAGGTACTTACTTTTGGGACATCTGTATTGTTGCAGAAAAGAGCATAGTCATACATTCCTTATCTTTTATTGTATTGTGATATCCATTGTTTTCTTCTTTATATATTCTGAATTATTTTATGATAATCATTTATGTTCACTGTAGGGCAAAAACTGGCGTTTATGGAATTGTTGACTGTGACATCCACCATCCTAAGACGGTACACTGTCGAATCATTGGATCCCAGGGATCACGTGCTTCCCACCCTGACCATCGCTCTCGCCTCGTCTATACCTCTGAGAATCAGAATCCGACCGCGTCACTCGAAGGAAGCTTAACAACGCTTCTACTCAGCATCGGATTCATTGTAGGTGGCTGCAGCATATTAAACATGAGTTAATTGTTTTTCCTCTGTTGTTTTCTGCAAAACTTGTGAGTGATACAGTTGTCTGTCCATAATCCGGCACTTCGATGTTCCCTCTCGTTCAGTAATCCGGCGTTTTCAGAAGAGCGTTCAAGGTGAATCCAGTCACGGTATGCCGATTATAGTGACCTTGGGGCGACGTAAACAGTCGGCTGATGCTCATGTTTCGAATTATATCTTGTAATACATATTACAATAAACGTAGCTTTTGCTATATGCTTTTAAAATGCGTTTTTTAAGCGAACCTCCACTATCCCGGCATTTCGTTTATTTGGCAGTCCCTTGGTGTGTTATTTGCCATATTGCTGATATGCTACTGTGTAAATCAAGCATTTAGATAACCCAATGGATTGCTTACTTGATAAAAAAAGAAACTGTTTTTAATGTTCGATCTCTTGACTTACAGAATTAAATTCTTCTAGAAACCATGGGAACCCAAAAATAGCGAAACAATCCCATTAAATGTTTTTGCTATATGAATCGCAACTGGCGTTTTTACTTTCTCGTATACGAAGTATACAAAGAGAAAGTATTGTAAACGTGTTGCTATCATATTTCAAAGATAATCCTTCTTTTTCCAATTGCAAAACTCTCATCTGCAACACAGTATGATTTTGAGTCAGTGAAGGATTACTCTGAACGATTAGAGGGTTTAGCTCATAAAAGTTTGGTGCAACATAGTGAAAATAAAGAGGAAAAAATTTCTGACAATTTTAAAGAAAAACTCCTTTTGTCACAGTTCATTTCTGGCTTCACGCAGAAAATTAAAGCACCCATTATTATTGAAAACCCTTCAACTTTTACTGAAGCTGTGGAATTTTCTACGCGGGTAGAAAAGTTTCAGGAACTTTTAACTCCTAATATTAATGTAGTGGAAGAATATGCCCAAACAATAACTTTGAGAAAATGTTAAAAACAACCACTGAGAGTTATGCAAAGTCACTGGAATTAGTAACTCAGCAATTGCAAACTCTCACTTCGTGACTTCATTATTTACAAAGTGGTGCTGAACCACAAAGGACTTTCACACCACAAGTGGTTATTTGCTCATACTGTTCTAGACCAGGGCACATTGCCCAAATTGTTATGTAAAAGCAAGAGATAGACAAAAGCAGACAAATTTTAGGCAAGATTTTGCTTCTAGTCGACAAAATCAATATAATGGTAGACAAAATCAATCTAATTTCAGACAAAATCAGTATTATACTAGACAAAATCAATCAAATGTCAGACGAAATGATAATGGGAGACAAAATAATCAAAATGTGAGGCAAAATAATGATAGAAGAACTGATACACCCCAAAATGAAGGTGGTAATTCTAGTAATTCTTTAAACTAGTTGTGGGCGAAGCCAGAGTGGATCCTCTTAGCTTCAGGGAAGCCCACACTGATCCAAAAGAATATTGTACTGAGTTCTCTTCCTGTAATCTGCCAATAATTTCTGTTGAAATTGATAAAACCAACTGTAATGCTTTAATCGATATAGGAGCGACCATGTACGTTTTAGCTATAGATGTGATAAAACAAATTCAGTGTTATAACATGTTAGAGACACCACCTATTGAATTAAAAAGCCTGTCTGGGATAACTGTGATTACAAACAAAGTGTTGGAGTGTGAAATTGTGTCGGCAAACAAAATATACAAAACTCAATTTGTAATTTCTAATTCAAGTCTTTCTTCGGCATTTGAAGTTATTCTTGGTGGAATGTGGTAATAACACTATAAAAAATAATGATGCTTGTATAAAATGGAATTTTAAAAGGGGTTATCCCTATGGTTTTGAATATAACATTCAAGATGAAATGAAGTATGGCAATTCAACAACTGAAAATTCAAATGCACTAGAAAACTTAGATGTTATGAATAAACAAACTCAAAAACCTCCTTTAGGAAGAGTATTTACAAAAACTATAATACCTCCAGTTTCTCAGAAATATGTTGATACAAAAATTGATGTTGATAATAACTTTGGAATTAGAAACATACTTCTTGTTGAGAAAAATCCTAATTTGTCAACTAGTTCTATTATGGTTGCTAGGGCTGTTTCAACTTTAAAGGAAAAAACCTGGTGGTTGGCATTAATTCTTAATCTTGAGGATAAACCTTTAACATTAAATAATGGCATGATTGTTGTTTGGGCTTTACCTATACATGAAGTGCCAAATATTGAAAGTGTAAACACATCGTCTGATAGTAAAAATACTAAGAAAATTGATTTGGATAAATCTATAAATTTTGATTACTTGTCAAAGGAACAAAAATCTAAAGTCATTAACCTGTCAAACAAATATGATTCAGTATTTGCTAAAGATCTAACTGAGCTAGGACAATATGGAATAGTACAGCACGAGATGCGTTTGACCGATCCGGGTCCAACTCGTCAAAAACCATACCGTGTACCTCATAATTTAAAATCGGAAATGAGACGTCAAATCAATACTTTGTTAGAGGCAGATATAATTCAGCATTCGAAATCTGCATATGCGGCTCCGGTTCTTCTCGTGAAGAAAAGTGATGATTCTTATAGATTAGTAGCAAATTTTTGTAAACTTATCAGTAAAACCATTCCTGATAAGTTTCTCCTCCCCAATTTAAATGAAATGATAGATATGTTGTCAGGAGAAAAATATCTTACTACAATGGATTTGACTTCTGGGTCTCATCAAATTTCATTACACCCAAATTCTTCTCACTTAACTGGTATTACTACTGAATTTGGATTGTTTGAATATAAGAAATTACCTTTCGGATTAAGGAATGCAAGTTCTAGCTTCCAAAGTCTCATGAGCATTGTTTTGGATGGTTTGAATGATCTACAAATAGAATGTTAAATAGATGACATTATTATAGCTTCGCTCTCTTTTGATGAACATTTAGCTAGACTTGAATTAAATTTTCAAAGATTACTTACTACTAATTTAAAAGTTAAACCGAGTAAATGTGCTTTTCTTCAGTTTTAGATAACCTTTTTTGGGCCACATAATTAAAGAAGGGCAATTGTTACCTGATAATAAAAATTTAAAATCTATAAAAGATTCACTCCCACCTAATTCAAAGAAAAAAGTCAGGTCATTTTTAGGACTTACTGGATTTTATAGGAAAATCATTCCAAACTATTCCAAAATTGCCTTACCATTAACAAACTTAACAAAAGATAAAATTCCATTTGTATGGGGTGAGGAAGAGCAGAAGGTATTTGAATTGTTAAAAGACTATTTCATTTCTGAGGCATGTTTGCATCTTCCTGATTTCTCAAGACCTTTTGCAATTTTCACTGATGCAAGCAAGTACTCGTTAGGAGCTGTCTTGGTTCAGGAGGATGCATCTACTGGTTTCCATCATCCTATTGCTTTTGCCTCTCGTAAGCTAGGTCTCTCTGAAATTCTTTGCAACTGTGGAAAAAGAATGCTTTTCCCTTGTCTTTGCACTTAATCACTTTAAAAACTATTTATAAGGTGCGCCTTTTAATGTATACAGTGATAAACAACGTTTATCAAGAGTTAAAACTCTTAAAGATCCTACTTCAAGAATTGCTCGTTGGTTCTTGACACTCCAGCAGTATAATTACACTATTATATATAAACGTGGTAGACTTAATTTTATGGCTGATTACCTTCCAAGAGCAACTTCCCTTTCAGATAAGCAAAATGATGGTAAAAATCAGAAGAAATACACAACGTTAATGCTCAATTTGATGTCTTCGATTTTTGTTCTATTCCTGTTCTTGAAATTATTGATAAACAAATTAATGATCGTAATTGTCAAAACATTAAGTCTAAGCTTGAATCAAATTTTGTTTTTTCTTCAAAGTCTCCTCTGTTCTTTCTTAAAGATACTTTGTTGTTATGTAAAAATAACATTATGTCGGGAGGCATAAATTAAATACGAAACTTGCTGTACCACAGTCATTAGTACCCCAAATTTTGCAATTATGTCATGATATTGATGCGGTCGCACATCCTGGTTTGTCTCGAACTGTGAGAAGAATACAAAAAAACACTTTTGGAGAGGACAATTTAGGCAAGTTAAAGATTTCATTGCTTCCTGTCATGAGTGCATTCAAAGGCGTGTTTATGCTAAGCATATTAACGACCCCATCCAGAGAATTCCAACTGCAGATTTCCCCTTTCAAAAATGTGGCGTGGATGCTGTAGGCCCTTTAGCTACTTCCAATCATGATAACAAATGTATCACAGTCATCTATGACTACTGCACACGTTATGCAGAAGCCTATCCGGTTAAAAACATTCGGAGCTCGACAGTAGCTCATGTTTTAATGGAATTCATTTACAGGCATGGCTTAATGCAAGTACGTACCACGAAAGGCTCCCACAACTTTTGTACAAAGGTTTTTGATAGCTGCCACCTCTTAAAAGTTTTTACTGTTCTTTTTTCATCCAAGATACTTTACACTGCTACTGTATGAAGATTGCACGCATTATACTAAACTAAACGCAGACACTTGGAGATTAATTTCCAGCCAAGTATGGATGGGTTATATGCCGCGAAAGGTTGCCAGGTGGAAATTACTTAACTTTGTTTGTGTTATTGAAAGAATATTTGAGTTGCACATTATGAATATGTAATAATATCAATCTTGTTGTTCTTTAATCAAAAGTTTTGAGGTAGCCATAAAAGAATGAATTACTACCGACCAGCCTAGGCATGCGGATAACCTGAATGACCGGGTTGCCGCGTCAATTAATCGGGCACTGTGGCCCTCGCATAACAGCTCTTATTACGAGCGGCTCATACGACGACCCCTCAGACGGAGGTACGATCCGTCATCGGCAGGAGGTAATTCAACATCTACTATTACTAGATCCCTCAGGGAAGCGAGACTCTGCTTACTTATAAGGCAGATTATAATCCCCATATTTGAGATGCCCCCTTAAGTGGGAAAAAGATATAAGGTAAGGAAACCCCAACAATAATTTATGGACACCCTGTATATTGTTCAGTTCCTTAGTCTCATCCTGCTTATTTCAGTAACTTTTTTAATAATTCAAATATTGATGTATTTTTGAAAAATTGTTTAAAAGATTCTTCATGATATGATCAAACCATCTATCTTTTATTCCTACGCCCATCTCAAATATCCACAGCATCCTTGATTGATTTTTAGAAAATCTAATAACATTTTCTTTGACAACGTCTTCTCTTTCCTGAATGCATAATTACTCAGGCGAAAATATCAGAAACTTTCCTGCAGTTCTTCCGACACAGACTGAATTATACGTTTTGGAGTAATTGATCATCATTATCTAATATTGAATTTATTGATATATCTGTCTGGCACAGCGATAGACCTTTGGTGCCCGAAGACAAACATCATCCTGCTCTGTCTGTTTCCATCTATTTTGTTTCTATGCATCTCAATAAGCGGAATGTTAACATCTATAAATATGATTTTAAAAAGGCAGATTTTTTGTTTATGTGGTAATTGTTCCTGGAGATAGATTGGAAATTTTTACTTAATTTTAATGACATAAATGATGCAATTTTTAGCTTTTATAATTGTTTAAACGCTGTTTTTGACCAAACTATTCCTTTAAAAAACTGTTATTGGAAAATTTCCCTTCTGATACTCAAATGACACTAGGAGGTTGTTAATAGGAGAAGCCATGGCCCGTAAGTTAGCTTTAAAAAGTGGAAATCCTGGTTCTGTCGATGAATTTAATCTGCTGTTACGTATAATATTAAAAAGGTTTACGACACATATCTGCAGCTTACATTAACATTTACTCCACTGTATACCCCCGAGCTCGTAACACAAGATGTTCCCTGTCAGTTGAATGAGTATACGACAGGAAGGAAGTGTATGCAGTACTCCCATATGGAGACATGATTGACCTTACATCTGTCCTTGCTTCCGTTAAGTCGTCCTGACCCGCGTGCGATGTGTCCAAAGACAACATAGCACACAGCCTTTCTTGGATGAGTGCAGTTGAACACAAACTAGCCATATGGGGAATCTATTGGATTTACGGGGCCAAAAGGCATCATTGAATTTTCAAGTGATGAAAAATTATTAGATATGGTATGAGAAACAAAGCAATACAATACACCTGATATGAAATTAGCAAGAAAGAAAAGGTAATTTAATATTGGTAAGGATAATGGACAAGTAACACAATCAATCTAGGTTATATAAAAGGAAAAGATAAGAACACAAACAAAAAACATACGGAAAATCTATGTACAAAATATACAGTGTAGAACAAAAATGACTAATAATAAAATTAGAGGACTAAAACTAAAAACAAAGGAAAATTTTAAAATTTGAGCAAATAATAATATGGTGAAAATAATGAATTTAAAGGAGAGCTAAGTTTTTTTTAAAAAAAGGAAAGCTACGTTAAAATTGAACATGAGATGCAATTTGAGCAGAGGAGGAGTCCTAGAGGACAACATCTTACAAATACCTTGTCGTAACAACAGATAACAAACTAAACTGGGCAGACCATGTTGGCAACCTAAAAACTATAATTACTCACCTCCATGAGAACATCCGGAAAATCGCGGAAGCCAATTGGGGACTCAACAAAGCATTTAGAAGTCAACTTTACATTATGGTGGCAGAACGTATGGTCCTCCACAGGGCAGCAACTTGGGCTTACCTACTTTCATCTAGACAAGGAAGGTAGCTCAATTCCCTCCAAAGAAAGTTCCTACTTAATATATCCGGAGCTTATTCCATCTCCCTTCAAGTAATAGATGGACTACTTCCCCTCAACTTGAAAGCAGAACAAGAAGCTGCCTACTTCAAAGTTACAAGATTAGGAAAAGCCAACCACCTCAAAGACCAAAACTTCGACCCTAAAGACTTCGAAAGCAAGATATCCATGGCTGTGTTCCACCCAGCCTCATTCGATCTAGAAAATTGCGTCTCCTTCGATCACATTTTCAACACAGATGAACCCATCAATATTTATACAGACGACTCCAAAATAGATGACAGAACAGGCTGCGCATTTTGCGTCAGGGAAAATAACATCTCTACATCTCAATGGATGACGCAACTCAAACCTCACAATTCAGTATTTCAAGCTGAACTAATTGCCATCAATGAAGCCTGCGCCTGGGCTAGTCAATCTAACCAACCCTTCAATATCTGGACTGACAGCGAATGCAGCCTCCACTCCATCTCTTCTTTAAAAATCAGCAGTCCACTAGCTCAGGATATTCAAAGCATCCTTCTCAACTCTCCAAATATTAAACTCGGCTGGATGTGGGATGTGAGGGTAACGAGGCAACGCATCTTATCGCAAAGAAAGGTACCTTGGAAGGGATCCCAGCACAATATCCAGTACCCAAGAGCTTCCTCAAAAAGAAACTTCATGGCATTTCCACCCAACTCTGGCACGATGAGTGGGACAACGGCGACACTGGAAGGAACGCCCACCTTATCCTTCCAAAGGTCAAGACTTCCTCAGAACCGTGGCAACGACCATAAATCATGTTCGGAATGGGAAATGGCCCATTCCCAACTTACTTTAAGATATTTGGACTCAGAACTACCGATTGTTGTGCTTGTGGCGAGTTGGGATCCCCTCTGCACTTCGCACACAGGTGCCGCCTTACAAGCTCATAAAATTTTTACAAGCCCTCAAACGACCTTGAACATCTCTGGTGGAAAAGAGTCCTCAACAACCCACTGACAATGATTCAAATAAGAAAACTGATTAACATCAATGTCAAGTCATGTCATCAATGTCAATCAATTAACAAGTCAATGGAATCTTCGACTCGGAAATCCATGCTTTAATGTAAAAAAACAAAACAGAAAACACGTCCATTTAACCTTTCGTTGAAAACTAATGCATTCCCTCATGTCTGTAGGCAAACCAAAATAATTCCTGTTTTTGAAAAAGATAATACACAAGATTGTAAAAATTATCGACCCATTGCTATTTTAAATCCTTTATCTAAGATTTTCGAAATTATAATTCATAAGAGGCTTATCCACCAGGTTAAAAACCTAATTTCTTCATATCAAGAGGGGTTCATTCCAAAACGTTCAACATCCACTAATTTATTCTGCTTGACAAATAAGATTATTTCTTCATTTGAACTTGGCTCTCAACTTGATGTTATTTACACCGACTTTTCTAATGCCTTTGATTCTATTGATTTTGGCATTCTCTTAAAGAAGTTAAATGATATTGGTTTTCATATAAACCTGACTGATTGGCTTCTTTCTTATTTATGTAATCGTGCACTATATGTTTATTTTAATAATGCAATTTCTCAAGAGTTTTCAAGTATTTCCGGTGTCCCACGGGCTCTAATCTTGGACCCTTGCTTTTTATTTGATTTATTAATGAACTTTGTTGTGTTTTAAAATACTCTTAACATCTTTTATTTGCTGACGACTTGAAATTGTTTAAGTTAATACGATTCAATTTAGATGATGTTCTTTGACAAAGAGATCTTGATTATTTGCTCAAGTGGTGCAAGGAAAACAAGTTACTCCTCAACATTGAAAAATGTAATATTCTTAATTACACTAAAAAATCTCAACCTTTTAATTACGATTATAAAATCTACAATCTTGTTTTTTCCGCTCAAATTCAGGTACTAATCTAGGAATCATATTTGACACTAAACTTGATTCTTCTCAACACATTGATGCCATAGTCTCTATGGCATTTCGAAGGCTTGGAATTCTTAAGCATAAAGAAAGGAATTTTCCAATGAGCTTGCTTTGAAAATTTTTAACTTCACTCATGTCATTCCCAATCTGGAATACTGCAGCATTATCTGGGATCCTAAATACAGAAATAAAATTGAAATTATCGAACAAATCCAAACTAACATCTTACGATATTTATTTTACAAAAAAATGGTTTTTATTTGTAGGATATATATTCTTCACGTTTACTTGATATCTTTAATTAAGATAATTTGTTTCCAGACGTGATCTCTTTTCTATTCTCTTCTTTTACAAAGTCATTAACGGTTTTATTGATAGCAATGATATACTAAGCTCCATACATTTTGCTGTGCCTGTCAGATCTTTAAGAAACAAAAGTTTATTTCAAAGTGTATTTTCGAAATATAACTATGTGAACACGTTCTCTTTATACAAATTTTATTGAATTTTTACAAGTTCTCCGATGAACTTGACGTTTTTCATAGGTCTCTTGATGTATTTAAATTGAATTGTTTACAACTTTTAAATTCATGATTGGTTTTCTTTTAGCTTTTTATACTCTGCTATATTTAATTTTAATGTTAAATAAGTTGTTATGCGTTTTAATTTTTTCGTTCTCTACTGTCATCATTTAAAAAATTCTTCACCGTTTTCTAATGTTTTTATATGCGTCTGTGTTCAGTTTTTGCACTCGGAAATTGTATTTTTGTCTGTAGTGTGCGTTTTCTTCTTTGGACTTTTAAATTCCTGGTGTGTTTTTAAGGATTTTGTGTTTGTGTGTATTTTACTTTTAAATAATTTGTTTGTTAAAATGGTGTTTGGGTTTAATTTTTAAAAATACTTAATGTGTTTTTATGGTATTAATATAAAAATATACAACTTTCAGAATTCTAGTCTCTTTTAATGATTTTGTGATTGTGAGTATTCGTTTAAAATTATTTTTGGATTTGAAAAATTTGTCATGATTTAGTGGTTTGAACTTTTATATTCTCTGTAAACAACCTTTAATTTTCTAATACGTTTTTTATATCCTTAAGATTCTCTGATTACAGCTTTTGTTCTTTGTGTGCTTATTAATCATTTTATGCCTGCACTATGTTACTGGAGGTTTTCTGAGTAGTGTGCTTTTCTTTTAAATACATAAATAAATTATGGGAAACCGGAAACAGGAAAAAAGAGAATATTCTACATATGCAATAGTTACTGTTAACTAACTAAATAATTACTAGTAATCTGTTGATTGCATGATAATGACATCTATATCATTTTTTCCTGTAATAATCAAATAGTAATTAATCTCGTACGTATAATAATATCAGTTTAAGTATACAACGCACTTTCAGAACTTTCTGTATTTCTTTTCTATTACTCTGAAGATTTATTTGCAATTCAGTTCTATCATTGTTATGCGGTGAAAACTTATACATATTTCATTGCTAAATTTCTGAAATTTTAATAAAATATGAAGAAAATTATTAAAATACTGCAAAATTTCCAATTGTCAAATACGCATTAAAATGTAACATAAAATTATTTTTCCAAATCTTTTTAAAATAGATATTTTAGCTCTATGTAATATTTTGCTTGCTTAAAATCACTGAAATCTTGATTTTTGCTTCACAATTACAATTATTTGATTTTGTTTAAAAATTTCGAAAAATCATAGCAATATTGAAGCACGAGGTTCTGAATACAACAAATAAAGAAGATTCAGGAATGATTCATTTATACGAAATTCTGTCAATATATGATTATATAACATAGGACAAATGTTTCAGAGTTTGCAGCTAAAAGTATGATGCTCTCATGAAATAGTTTAAATTGGGGATGAATTCATATTGCTACATTTTGAGAAAATAGCAGAAATATAGTTAATCCTCTAAGCGTTTCACACTTAATTTTCCGTTCTTCATGTTGAGTTTAAAAGCCGATAATTCGTGTTTATGTGTATGATTTCTTAAACAACAATTGATAAAATAGTTTTAAGATTTCAGAGACTTGATTAAAAGCAATGAAGTTCCAATTATTTACATTAAAAGCAAATTTTTAAGATTTTAAACTAGCATATCAAAATAACTAACCGCTCAGAGGGTTAAAACGTTTTTATTGATATTGTGGAAAGTAATCCACAATATCAATAAAAATGCTTGTATTGAACGAACAAATAAAGATATCAACAAATTATTTTTTCAGAAGATTTCTCGTCACTTTCTTAGATAAAAAAGTTTAAAATAAGAAATCACAATTTTGGTCGAATCTTCACATTTTCAACGTCTTTTGTAGAGAGTATTGAAATGATCAAAACGAAAGTTTAAAAAAAATCATTTGAACCTCTCGTTCGAAACATTGTCGCATGATAATGTTTTAGGCTTGATTGTAACAGCCGTTGCATTCTGTTCGTAAGGATATTTGCATCACGCATTTACAGAAAGAATGCAAGGGTAAAAACATTTTAATTTTAATAAAAGTGAAAGTGATAATTATGCATTGGAATTAATGTCCAAAGGAAGCAATTTTTAAATCATAAATTTAATACCGGCAAAAGCACGCGCGCGAAAGATGTGGTGAAGCAATACAATCGGTTCGGATCTCATTAGAACAATTTAAATTATCGTTGCAAATTGTATACAAAATAAATTTTTTAAAATTTATTTACATTAGACAAAAAAATTGTTCGCAAATGAAACGGTTTTTTCTATAAAGATGGTGTAAATATGATTTTTATGTGACAATATGCTCCGGAGTTATTCAGAGAAAACGTTAAAATTTTGATTAATTTTTAAATCATCAAAAATCTAATTAAAATTTTGAAAACCCCTTTCTTAGTGAGCTCCTGTTACCCAAGCAGGAAAACTTGTCAGTTTTGGTAACTTTAGGTCCAAGTGTGCTATGGACCGTTTTGAACAAATTCCCACACTCAGCGGCTTCTACCGTCCACACACGGCCACGAATGTGCTAAGACAAACTGGGTAAGTATAGTTTGTCTTTTGTCACCCTTATAGATAGTAGGTAGATACAGATACAGGCCAGCAGATAAGAGCCCAATCCATAAACATCATCATGTTAAAAATAATTTAAATTTCCTCGTTTCCCCGCTGCCGGAGTATGGGATCATAGGATATATTACAGGATCATAGATGCTTGGCACTATAAAATATAAGCATCGTTGCTTATTTCAGCGTTTCGTTTCACAAATTGATAGTTTATTGCAGTTCACAACTTGAGGGCGCTGCAGTGAATAGGCGTGGCTATATACATCTAGAAATTGCATCCTTAATGATTGACAAATTGCGTTCTACGGTCATGGTGTGCCCATATCGGTTACTATATATGTCTGTTTAGCCGATTTCCAAACACACGTATAAGTGCGTATGTTCGGACTGTATCGGGGATAACTATTGAGATGATTTATTCTGTGACTTTTGGAAGTCTGCTTCATCTCTCGAGTACAAATTATCTGAATGTTTTTTTACTCTTTATCATTTCTCTGATAATACTGATCTGCATTTATGTGTTAAAGTACGCAATATGGAGTAGGAAAATTTCCAAAACCGTACCATCAATCAAAATGAGATTCTTTAATCTTTTGGGAATTGTGAGCGAGTTACCATTAAGAAAGAAATCTAGAAATGGACAGTCTCTCCTTGTCTGTAAGTTTTGTTTTCTATTTGCTTTGTAGTAAGTTTGAAATTAGAAATTGATACCAATAATCATTAAAAATGTCTCTGAAAAAGTATTATTCTGAATTGAGAAACTCTTTTATTGTAATAAATTACGATGAGTCTTAGCCATTTAACTAATTCATTTTCTCTACTGTTTAATTAGAGGATACTTTCTGTTTTGGGACTGTGTTGTCGTATTGATTCAATTAAGAGTCCATAGAACATTGAGATGTTAATGAGTTACTCTTCATTTTTTTGTCGAATTATAACATCTATGAATGACGTAAATTCAGACTATAAGTGTAAAAATGCCATAATTCGGTGCACGAGTATACTCGGGATAATTAGTTAAGCGGTTAAATTTAAGTCACCAGTGAATTATTTTGCATCTACTTTATTCTTGAAAAAATAACACGAATTTATTATGCATTCAAACGCTTTTTCTAGTTATAATTTTCCTTATTTAACTTAATAAATTGCGATTAAAGTGCATTCTCATTCGTGTCGGCAGATCACAGCGCATTCTCAAGGAATGTGTTCTCATGCCTCGTTAACAACGTCATATACCGTCTTTCCTGACAGTTGTAAGTATCGTACCATGTTTTATACAGTGGAGTCTCCCTATAACGAAATCGCTTGGTTCCAATGAAAAAATTCGTTATAGAGAAAATTTCGTTATACGGAGATTAGAGATTTTTGCAGTTATTTAAGTAAATGTTCCAAACTTTTCAATTGGCGGGATAAGTTCAAATGTATTTAATTATGATTTTCAATTGAAAATGAAGTAATACATATTATAAATTTGTTAACATTATGCAAATTTTTATTGTATAAATAAAATGCTCAAAAGTTAAGAAAATTCACCAATTTAGAGAATAATATGTACTAGTATGTACTTACATTTATTTTACTTGAAAAATTCCGTTATTTTACCTTGCTTTGCATTTCGTGATGTTAAAGTTTCACATTTTAAGAGTGAGTGGTTCCAGAAACAGGCACGTGTGAGCGAATTGGTTGCACAGAAATTATCAACTTTCTTCAAAAATGACAATAATCGAAAAGATAAACCTCTGAAAAAATTCGTTATAGGGAGACAACAATTCGTTATATGGAGAATATTTTGAATGTTATTTAACGTTCCGATTAAAAATTTCGTTATAAGGAGAAATTCGCAGTAGAGATACTTCGATGTAGGGAGACTCTACTGTATATGCCAATAGTCTGACGGAATTGCTGTATATTCGTGACACTACTCTGAGATGAATTTGACTTATTATTGACTAGTTTTCGAGAGACCAACTGCTCTCCAGCGAATTGCACCAGAAACGCTTCGACTTACCAAACTAAACTTGTAACTTTTATAGGCAGCGATGAATATTGTGAATAATATCAAGAGAATTTTGCAATGCACTCATCAATTTCTTACTTTGCTTTCCTTTTTCGCTGTCTCCGCTTGCAAAATTTATTTCACTTGCAAATTTCTCAAAATCACGTGCATGCATTATGGTAAAAATTGTTTAATCCTTTTCCAACAGAGCCAATCCCATCGTTATCAAATAATAATCATCTGATCATACCAACCGTCATTGCAGAGTTAATGAACTCTGTATTCTTGTTGGTCCAAAACAGCATTAGAATTTTAATTTTTAGCATACATGATTATAGTGGCGTTATGCATCTAACACATTTTGTTTTTTCTGTAGTTGCGCAGCAGATACTGCTAGGCCATGCAAAATTACTGGAGCAAGAGAAGCTGTATTGCGAGTGGCTGTTTTTCTATCCTATTATAGTGTTATTAAAAGCCGAAGCTGTCGAAGTAAGATTATTTCTCCATCATTTTCAGTTTCAAATATTGTGTCACCTGAAAAGTTCTGCGGTTTTTTTGATGATAAACATCAATGAAGCATTAAAAAAAGATAAGAAAATTTTATTGAATCATATAAGCACTTTTTTGTTGTATGACCTTTCGTCACCTTTCTGGCAGATGGAAATTTCCTTTTTTAAAAAGTTATCGATCTGCTGTTTTACAGTCTCCAAAGAATTGAACTCGTGGCGGCTCAGGGAATTTTGGAGACATCCGAAGTGATGAAAATCTGAAAGTGCAAGATGTAGTAACTATGAGGGAGGACCCAGAGGCGGCTCGTGTTTAGGGACTGCGGTACTGCAGAACCCCCAACTTTTTCCATTGTGTAAATATAATCAATTTATTATATTTCGCATTTAATATTTAAATTTATCAACAATCTAACGCAATTTTGTATTAATCGATTACGATATTCAAATGAAACGTGAAGAAGAAGTTACGGTGAAAACAAAGTTCCCTGTCTTATTTTTTCGCTACCCGAAGAAGCGCAAAGGAGAAAGTAACAATTCAAACGGGAAGTGTGGATACTTACAGCTCCGAATTCCGCCTGCGCAGTGTCACTGAGCAG
>BGPR01021353.1:0-26604 GCA_013235015.1 Araneus ventricosus
ATTACGTATTGCTTTCTGATTTCAACCTCCCTGTTTTTTGCCGATTTTTTTTGAGCAAGGATAGAACTCGCGATCTGACCAAAAAACATTGTTAGCTGAAATTGATTATCGCGATTTAATTGATTCAGCTAACAACGCTTCGTTTTCGTTTCGTCGCTAAGCATAAACATCCGCTTGTGTAACCTTTCATAACGCAAACAATCTTCTCCTCCTCCCTATCATTTCACTCGGTTTCAGGATCATGCCTGGAAAGTATTTTTTCCGTGATTTAGTTCGCGGTGAATTCATATCAGGCTGTGAGTTGGGGCCTGCGAGTATAGATCGTGCATTTGAATTAGTTCGCGGTGAGTATAGATTATCATCGAAGTCGCATTCTCCGCGATAACACTCACACTTTTCTCGGGGTGATGACTAAGGTTGGCGATATTTATGTACACTCTTTATCTGGACAGCTCGCGAAATGCACTTTTGCACTTTTTTATCCGACAGCCATCAAAGCCATACTACTGTTGATGTTCGTTATTTCTTTTCATTTTCTGACACACGTGCACAATATGATCAAGAGTATCCGGACACTTTCGGATTTCAACATTTTTTAGAATTTATCCAGAAAGGCTGGAGGAACTACATTGCTACTTTGACCATGGATGATATACTGGACTATGATATTTAATGAGGATTCTGGTCATCGAGAGCATTTAAGGGACCGACTATATTTTGATGAAGACGACAAGGATCTCGACTCGCCTGTTTCCAGAAAGCTGATAATGATTCTAAATTTTATCAATGGTTATGTCATGAAAGTTATTGCTTAGCAGGCATTTTCGTAAAATAGCAATCGCATATTCTGAAAATATAAAGGATTTTTAAATTCCAAATTTCCTCGCATGGTTTTTGTTTATATCATGCAGAGTTTTCAACGAAACCAAATTGAAACTTACAGAGTATTCGAAAATATGTTAGAGAAGCATGGAATTAAAAGTTGAAGTAAATACTTGAAAATTAGAGGAAATATATATTTGTCGTAAATTATTTTTTACTGCGCATGTATTGACGTAGCGTAATTTTTTCTCTTATTCTGGAAGCCAGATATAGGGAAACCTACAATTTCATATGTTCAAAACCATTAAGATTTGAAAGATATAGGCATTTCTGTGCTTGACGGTAGAGCGCTCTTTCTGCTAGAGGAACAAATGAGAGGGTTTTTCTCCACAAATTGAAATTTTTAAACTTGAATCCTCGAATAGTTAGTGCGTTGGAACTGTAATTTAAATTATGCATTTTATTTATAAGTATGCCTGGGTATTCAACATATTCAACCTTATTAAATTTCTTTAAAATTATCTCGCAAATTAAGTTGAAAAAAAACATGTTAGAACCCGTTAGAAACTAACCACATGTTGTTTAGAAAAGTTGGAGAAGGGATGAAAAATGCTCAAGATGTGATCCCCACAGCAGTTTCTGACTCATGAAGGAACATCTGAAAAGCTCATTGGGGAAATCAGAGAACGCCCAGGAAATGATCCAGGATAATCCAGACATTCCTGCTGGATTTAAAGCCTACTGCTTCCCATCAGCCATGAAGGAGAGGAACGACTCAAGATCGACATTTATTCGGAAAGCGCAGTTGCTTGTCTTTGGATGAGGCGGTGATTCTGCAGGGGGGAGGCTCAAATACGAAGTGAGAATCTGTAATATAGGGGTATTCAAAACAATTGCAACCGATTACAAATGACTATGACTTCTTTCTGAACACCGATAGAAGGAATCAAATTCTAACACAAGTCACAGAAAGAGAGCTTCTTAAAGTTTTGTCTGCGTTCGTAATAATGGTCTATATGATTTCTTTTGGTCACATGCAACATCTGTTTGTCTGGCGTTCGTAATGCGATGGTCTATATGATTTCTTTTGGACCAGCACGGGCAACACATCTGTTTGTCTGTCTCTCGTAATAATGATCTATATGGTTTCTTTTGGTCATATGGGCAACATCTGCTTGTCTGCATTCGTAATAATGGTCTATATCATTTCTTTTTGGTCATATGGGCAACATCCGTTTGTCTGTGTTCGTAATAATGGTCTATATGATTTCTTTTTGGTCAATGGGAACATTTGTTTGTCTGCGTTCGTAATAATGGTCTATGTGATTTCTTTTGGTCCATGGGCAACATCTGTTTGTCTGCGTTCTTAATAATGGTCTATATGATTTCTTTTGGCCATGGGCAACATAGTTGTCTGCGTTCGTAATAATGGTCTATATGATTTCTTTTGGTCATTTGCAACATCTGTATGGTAGTCCATGTCACGCCAGTCCCTTGAACCTTGCCCCATCGTTCCTTTAACCCTAATACAGAGGCTTCCCAACTCAGGTTCACCCCTGGTACGCGAAGGACTATGGAAGTACGTGGGAACAAAGTTTTCTATGGGGACACAAGAAAACGTAAGAGATTAATAGATTCACTGCCACCGACGCGCTGACCTCGTCCAGAACTTATTATCTAATTAGACGACCCTCTCTACGGCAGTTAGAGTCATTTAATTAGATAGATGTTTCGAATTCAGGCCTGAATAGTGCAACGAAGCGATAAAAAAGTTAGAGAATTTAGTTTCCGAAGTGAAAACTTGCTATTTAATAACATACCACATTTGATAGTTGACTAATACCAAGTGTAATTTTATCTATACTTATAAGTTAATGCGAAATTAATACAATCTGCTTTTGTTATTTTGACGTGGTTTTAAACTATTGTAAAATGGATTAAAATGAAAAATCAAAAAATAATGCAAATGTTATTAATACATTTGACTCTCGAGCTAACCTAAGCCCTTAATATCATTGATAAAAGCTTTTGCATAGGCGGATGGTTGGGGATGGGGAGAGGATGGATATGACAGTAGGGGTACGCGAAAATAAAAAAGACTAATCAAGGGGTACCGAGGGAAAAAAGGTTGAAACCCTGTCCAATAGATGCCACCACCTTTGGGATATTTTAGATTATTTCAATCTATTTAAGATGGTAAAGATACTTTGAGACATTTAAGCGTGACCAGGTGATTTTTGTATTTAAAATTAATTGTTACGTTGACTTAATTACGATGATGTAAATAGGAAGGGCACAAAAGAGTCGATAGACATGCGACGCTGACCAGGAAGGGGTTAGCACGTTCGCAGCCATCGATGCTTGATTTTTGGCAATATAACTTCAGAAATTATTTCTAGGTCTTCACCGTCATTTTGATATGTCGTAGACTCTGTCTAATGCCTACTTTGCATGCAACAGTGAACGAACTGACAGTACGCATAGAGAATTTCGCTTGGTATTGAAATTGACTCACATGCGGATGTTGTCTATGTGACCACGGGAAATCACATAAGGTGATTATTACTGGCGCAAACAAAACTTTAAGCTTCCTTCTGTACTGTGCTCAAATTTTTTCTTCCTATCGTTGTTTATAAGGAAGGTATAGCCATTTGTAATCGTTGCAATTTATGCAACCTGGTTCTCTGCATATGGTGAGTTATGTGGGAGGGACAGGTAATCTGTCTGTTTCCCGGTGACAAATCATATAGCCTGATATTTGCTGGACTGTCCTCTGGGGTGCGCCGTAGAAGGGGACAATTTTTGTAGAAACAACAGAGGCCGACCTTAAGATACGTGGCGGCCGGTCATTCATGCTTACGTTTGCCGCCTAAAACTAGTTATCAGTTCCCAATTTGGTTAAAACAAATAAGAATTCCTGTGGGGAACCTCAAATATAAAAACTATCAATAAAAATTATTAAGAAACATGTTTCTGTTAGGGTAATTACAAGTAGAAAATATTTTTTTTTCCTTCAAAATCTGGAGGTTAAAACTAAAATCGTAAAAATGTGTTAAAATTGATTGTACAAGTTCAGAAAACTGTAGAAAGGTTACTTAAGACGGATGTAAGCGTAAAAAAAATAAGAAAATGCAATTATGCTGATGCGGTTTCAAAAAAATTTCCGTCACAGTGATTTTTAGATTTTGAACTTAAGGTTTTGCTTCTGCAAGTGGTCGGTGCTATCCAGTGACCGTTAGATGTGTTCTCTGATGTAGGAGAAAGAGTTTGGATGATAAGTATCATATTTTAAGTTGGGAAGTTGAAGAACATTTAAGAAACAACTTAGAGCATCATTAAAATGAATATGATGTGGACTAGCATTTATTGAATTAAAAGAAATGCATCCCCTCCCCAGAAAATATACATTGATGTTCAAAATTGCAGACACTTTTTGAAATTAGTTTAGGATTTGCAATTTTTTCGAATATTTACCGAAGGGCTGGATTAATTTTCCTCAAATTTCGACCATGTAAAGAATAGGCTTAAACTCACAATTTGCATTGGAAATACGGTAACGGGGACATTTAGGGGATCGACCAGATATTGATGAAGACGAACAGGGATTTTGGTTCACACTGCTTGACAGAAAGCTGATAATGATTTGCAACTTCCATCGATCCTAAGACTTTGCTCCTATACATGGTGATAGGTTGTCTTCCAGGGGGACTCTCAGAAAAATAACCCTGCATTTGTGCTTCACTTGGAGGAAGACCTCCAGCAGCCAGTCGACCGCACAAACAATAGTCGCTAAAGCGTATATCTGTCTGTCAGTTTTTGAATAATGTTGATTAAGAGCACTGCCAGAGAATAGAACGCATAAACTTCGTTCTACAGTTCATCTTCCTCAACTGATCCATGCCTTAATCCACTAGGCCATAGGTGTGTAAGTATTTCATACTGTTACGAACATGGAAAATCGCTTCCCAGCAATGTTAGTCTTATGGTTGGGAAGAGAGGTTTACAAGGTTAAGCATGGAGTGACGGACAGCGGCTGTTCTGGGATCCCTGATCTTGGCGACGAACTTGGCGACTTGGCGACAAATAGATGATCCCAGAAAATGCAACCCTTTTCTCGATATTTCAATTAGGAAAGGGAATACACTTGAATATACGAGAAAACTCCATGTGACGTCACGGCCTGTCGGAGAGAGTATATAAGGACCGCGCCTGGATTAGACGGAGTAGTGTTGACCCATTGGGAACGACTTTAGAGTTTCTTCTGCAGCGCGAACTAGGAAGCTGGTGAGCTGAGCGCTATTGAAAGTGCTGTTATTGTCGTTATTAGTTATTTGCTGACTGTTTGTGTTGCTAAATATCAAAATGCTGAACTCTTATTACCTGTGAATTGTTGTCTGTTTACATTGCTAACCTGTGCAAGAACTATTGTTTCCTGTACCTGTGCTACGTGTTTTTCTGCATATTTGTGAATAAACCTTCATTCTCCATTATCCTGCATGTTGGACTATTTACACTATACACCCAAAGAAAGACTTTTGTAACAATACTTAGGTGAATTGCTTGATTCGAAATATTTATGAATTCTTTAATTTCAGGCATTGTAGGGGACTGGCAAAATTATTTCTCGCCCACCCAAAGTGCCAAACTGGAAAAGAAGTTCAGAGAGAAGTTTTCTGGAACGGGTCTTCTGGACTTGTGGAAAGACTGCATATGACACTTCTCCCTTGCTTTTAAGTCGTGTTTTGTAATTTGTAAGAAGAAAAAAAACTCCTTACCAATTTTAAGAAAAGCAGGGACGGATATTTTTGAGATGGTTTTCTTTGTCTACTCCATTAAAATGCTATGAATAAAGAATATGTTCATTTAAAAAGAATTCAGTTGGATAAACAAAATAACTTCTTTTAGATGAAGTAAAATCTCATTTAGTTTCATACTTTTTAAAATCACACTGTCAGAATTTGCTTTTTGTTATTTCTTAAAATTCCTACATCTCCAACAAAAGTACATTACAATTAAAAAGCAAAATATTTTAATTCTTATAAATTTTGCAACAACACCTTTGAAAAATAAAATATAATATCATGCACATAAAATTATTTTAAAATTCATGTGGACTTGCCCATTTTTGCAGTTTCCTCCCCTGACACATTGAAGAATGCTTAGTATTGCAGAAGGCTTGCAACATGCAGTTTTGAAACCTACCATTGTAACAGATTTTCGATAAAAATGTCATAACTTGAATATTTTTAATAAATCTTTATCTACGCTTAAAAATACACTATATGCCCAAAAGTATTCGGATACTTTCAGATTTTCACATTTTTGAGAATTTCTCCAGAAGTGTTTAACTAACTGCCTTTAAACTTCTACCACGTGAAGTATAGAGTGTTCTTTTATGGACAAACGATTTTTTATCGAATTAATTTCTTTTCTTAAAATATTTTAATAATTCTACAAATATATTTTTTTTATTCCTTACAAATATTACATGTTTTCATGGGTATTCAGCAAATATCTAACCACTATACAATTCAATATAACTATTCAAGGATATAAGTTTAAAAAATATCAGTTTGTGTACAACCCTCATCTTTTAGATTCTTTTCGACAGGAGCTAAAATTCTTCTCGTTGTAATTCCGATATCTTTCTGAATACTAATTATATTGAATTGAATTTTTTATATAAGTTGTCCTATATATCGGGCTTTAAAGTTGTGAAAGACAAATTACGCTATTTTCGCGTATGGGCAATAAAACTTATTTAATATAAATGCTCATCTTTCCTGTAATATTCAAAAAAAAATTCCAACTTTTTAAAAAATGCTTCTCGAACATATTGTCATTTTTTACGTAAGTTTCGTATAATATAACACATAACTTTGTATGTTATAAGCAAACCACAAGCGGGAAAATTTGGGATTTTTTAAGAAAATATCTACCCAAATATTTGTGCTGAGTTTACGAAAATTCCTGAAAATATTATGCACATTAAACATAACCATTTCTGAAAGTTTCATCTTGTTATCAGTATTCCGTGAAGCGGTGTGGGCCAAAAACGTTTTTGTCTTAATCAGTTTGTAGACGGTCCCCTAATTGCCCTCAGGACCGAATCTTCAATGTAAAATGTGAGTTACACACACATTTTCTCTATTCTTCACATAGTCGAAGTTTAAAAGCAGTCAGTTAAACCTTTCCGGAGAAATTCTAAAAAATGTGAAAATCTGGAAGTGTTCGGATATAGAGCATACAGATAACGACAACATACGATTCAGTAAGCATGAAAATCTTAAATTTCGGCTAAATAGCCACTATCACTTTAAGTTAAGTGATCTATCTATCATTAAAAGATTTCAACTGAATTCATAAATGATCCAGCGAAGATAGTATTTTCTACACTAGTGTTCAAACTAGAGTTTGGGTTGTGAGGAAATTGTATTTTCTGTAGTTGCGATTTTACCAGTTCTCTCCTAACTGTAATGTAGATATGTGTGCTTCCGTTTATTTTCCTGTTAAACTAAATTCCGGCAATTTCATGATAATTCTTCTATACCTAATTAATCACCGAGAAAATTTTTTTGATTTGATTTTGCCGATTTGATCTGCTGATTGATACCACGAACGTTTAAAGGAAAATTCTCTGCTACAAGTGAAAAAAAAACCCTACTAGGACTATAAAATTGAAATTCGACAGATTTAAAAGAATATGGAATAGAAAGGCAAACCTTTCATAAAGTGTGAAGAAAATCAATAAGCGTTGGTGGAACTGTTTGATTTCTTAAATGAATGCTTAACTCTTTGACAAGATGGCTCCATAAGACGATTTTCTCTTTCACATTTTTAATTTTAAAAACATTCTTTTTTATTGTTTATTAATTCTTTCCTCGCGATTACTAGTGTTCCTTAAACATCTATAGACTACCGATACTATAGAAGCCAAGTCGATAGTATCGGGTTTTCGGAACTATCGACTGAAACAATCGATAGTTACAAAACTATCGATACTATCGATTATCTTCTCCTGGGCTACTGATAGGCAAATTTTCAGTCGATAATTGAAAAACTATCAATAGTTAAGTCGATAGTTTGGGAAAACTATCGACTGCATTATCGATAATTGAATTATCGATGTTTAAGGAACACTAGCACCTTTTTTTCCTAATATGGAATCAAATTTTTAATTATTCGCTTAAGTTTAATTATCATCTGCTTTATTTATGAAAAAAGAATGCTTAATAGTATAGTTTGTTATGGACGAGTTTTCTGGTTTGATTACTTACATTAAAAACCTTGACTTTATCTGCTTGTATGTTGGACTTCCGCTTTGAAGATTCCATTGACTTAGCATTACACCAGAATTACGTAGTACAGGCACCAGTGGCGAATCCAGGATTCGGGTCTGTAGGGGGGGAGGGCTGAGGTCATAAAAATTTTGTATCGTAGTGACGAATGTCAAACCTCATGACTTATAAAAACCAAAACACTTTAACTTTACAGGCTTTCCTCTCCTGACAATAAGAATAATAAATAACACTACAATACTTTCGATAATTTAATAAAAAATACAATGAAATAGCTGGCCAAAAAATGTTTTCGACCGCGCCAACGCTACAAGTGCAAGTGGAATGACTAGAGAAGTAGGAAAATTTTCGAGCCTGTCAAGTCAGAAAACACTGTTGTCACGATTTTATTACTATTCTTTTAAAATGAAAATTAAGATCAAACAGTTGTAGTGATTTTAAATTAAATCAAGAATTTTGGTTTAGCTCTGGGGGGGGGGGGCTGCAGCCCGATTGCCCCTCCCCTGGATTCGCCACTGACAGGCACTTAAATATAAGCAAACAAAGCAGAAAACTCGTTCATACCAGATGGCAACAATCATTCAGATGTAGTTAAAGCTTTTAATATTTATATTCTAATGGAGTTTTGTGATCAAACAGCAAGTTTAATTTTTTGTTATTTTATTAGAACAATGTAGAATATTCCTTTAAAATGATATTCTATTAGAAAAAATTCATTTGCCTTATTTGTATTCCTTGATAAGCCACATTTCAAGTCTAAATGAAAATGATTTAATTCATTGTAATGTATTTTAAAGAAAAGACGATGTCTTGGTGTTTTCAGTATTATATGATGCAAAGTTTATTGAAAAATTATTCTTTCATAGGAATCAAAATGCCTACAATTTTGGATTACGATTCTTAATTTGAATTCTACGTGTCTTCTTTAGTATCTTCTAAGCAGATCACAAATTGAATTCAAGATAAACATATCATACAGTCCACTTTCGTTTTTGGATAATTCACATTATATTGCCCAGCGGTGTGCCTACATAAAATGGCGCCCAGGGCAAATACAAAAATAGCGCACTCCCGCCTTTTCTTAAAACTGCAATCAGCATTACCCTCCCCAAAATACTTTATGCCGGGGAGTGAAAGACTGTAAGACTGAGAATGAATTAACATTCTAACTAAAATTTCGAAAAACCCTTCGAGATGCATATTCTCACCCTCCAAAATATATTTGGTTCAAATTTGGTAACTTAAAGACAAACGACCAGCCATGTAATGCGCCAACGGGCAATCGCTTTTAGTATGAGTAGAGATAATTGTGCAACGAGACGGCTCTTTGATCTAAAAGGCGTCACAAGGACATATCAAGTTTTAAAATATTATGAAATATTTTCGAATTTTTTAATAAAATTTTGCTAAATTCACTAGAAAATTTCATACATTATTACTTTAACCACTTAAAAAGGGTTTAAATAAGAAATTCAAACAATTGCTTGTGTAAAAATTTTAATACTTTAGATAAATATAACTCAAATATACATTCCATTGGTCTCGTACTTAAAACTTAAGATAAAATGTATACAAATAACTTAATCCACTGAAAAATTCCCTCAAATACAAATAATAATGAAAAAATTATATATATTACTTTTTATTCCTAGAAGCTTTAAATATTGACAACTTGGATGGAATGGAGTCCCTTTACACTTTACCAAACAAGTAGAAATATTTCTTTCCATACTTTACTCTGCTCTTTGAAAGTATGAATAGTAATTTAATCCTGATTAATTGTTACGAACCTCGGGAGAAGCCGTTACCCAATCGGTATGAATACGGAACTTTTTAGTTTCAACCATACCGTGAGAAACCTCTAGACATCCTGCGAAGTTAACGACATACTATTATCTCCCCTTAACTAAAACGATCTTAGAGTGGTCGAGTATACCCCTTCACCTACCGAGACTCAAATCTTTGAAAAAGATCTTAACGACATTTCGCAGAATAGGGTTCGGTCAACAAATCTTTGTAAAACAAAACTATTTGCTGTTTTGTTTTGAGAAAACTGGCGTGAGTTGGTTCTCAGGTTGTAATAAGGACTGCACCCTTTATATTTTCCCGTGCTTGATTGGAACCACTTTGATTCTTAAGAATCTGAGGAATATGAGTTAAAAAAATACTTTCTCTTATATGTAGCTAATTGATTCCCCAATTTTGCACCCCCTGAATGGCGTCCAGGGCACTTGCCCTACCTGCTCCACCCTAGTTACGCCACTGCATTCGTCACATTTAAACTTTGCGTAAAAACCTTATATTAATCACTAGAAAATCACCCGTCATGGTATGACGCGTGCAAATTGCCTCTTCATTCGGGAGATTTCCAGTGAAATTTGACTTGTTTAAATAGATACATATGCGAGAGAAATGTTTAACATTGATTGAAAACAAATAAAATAAACATATGTTTTATGCCAGGAAATAGTTTTTTATTTACATATTATTTACATATTTCTTTATTCAAAAATCCTCTTGGTAAACAACATTCCGTGTGAAGTATTTTTCGTTGTTTAACAATTTTATTATAATTCAATAACCATAAAATTCTCAGCTTGTCAAATGTAGGTCAAAAGTTAAAGTTTCAAAGGAATTATTTTTCGAAATTCTAATCAAAACAAGGCACTTCACTGCTTGTCAAACGTTGCCAAAAAAAATTATCAAATTATATCATCATGATTGCAATAAATAATGTGGCGTCCAACCTATATCACGCGCATGATATACCACTGACGTAATTTACTACTTTCTATTAAAAAACGGAAATTAGTTTGAAATATATGATTAGTATAATTTAAAATTTCTCGGGAACTATTGATCAGAGCGAGATAACTTTTATATCAATCGATAGAAAATTTTCTTTCACCAATTTAGAGCTATTAAATTTGAAATTAGAACGACAATTCCTCTTTCAAATATAAAATTACTGAAATTGAGGTTCTATAACAATGAAATAATGCTGTTTAACGTCTCGCAGTGCTATGGCGCGAGTTTTATTGTTGGTGACGTCAGAGCGTTACCGAGAGGTCTGGGCTATTGTATTAGTAATAAGGGAAATGTTCCTTCAAATTTTTTTTGTATCGTTACAAGAAACCGAAGTTAAAACGTGAGGTGCCAGTAAAACGAGCTTCGAAATGAGTAAGTATTCAAGATTTTTTTGTGTTGAAAATTATCTTATTTGATATGAAAATGACGAAAATGGTTAGAACACAGAAAACTGTTACGAAAGCGAAGGGGAACATAAGATGTATGTGCGTAAAACATCTTATAAAAGATTAAATTGTACAAGAAAAAAAAAGATTGTACAAGATAGTCTGCGGTAAAATTTTTAGAAAAAGAGAAAAAGTACAAATGAAAGTAAAAACTCATCATTATTCTTAAATGCTTTATTTCCTTTGTTTTACAACTGTGTCACAAAGTTTTGGGTATCCTACCATAGTAACATGTACAAGAAAAACATAAGTAGAAAACTTTTTCAGAAGTTTTACGACATTTATCGATATCTGGCAACACATTCTAACATCGTTTGCAAATTAAAAATTTAATTGACAATATCCCAAAACTGTATAGTGGCTCACGAAAGTGTTCAGATACTATATAAATTTGTAGAAGTCCTGTAGATGTATTTGAATTAGAAAAAAATGTCCCAAATTCTTTCATGCCACCTCCATTCGATTCTTAATTACACTTAAAAGTGTTTTTGTTTCGAAAATATTGATTAATTTTTTATAAAAATGGAAATGCAAACAGGTAGAGATAGAACGTGCTCAAATGTTTTCGAAAAAAAACCTAAAAGAGCTCGTACATCCAAAAATTGATTTTTTTTCATTATAAATATTGTAAATCTGTTTGAAATGTTCTTTATTAATACAATTATCCCATTCGATGGTTTACAGTGTGATAAAGCGTTTTCAGCCGGAAAATCGAATCGACAGGGCAAAGAGAAGTCATCACATTATTTTAGCTCAATTAGATACATTGTTCGAAAATATACGAAGAATTCACGTATAAGTTATGTCAAAATTTTTGCAAAGTTCAGTGAAAAATATTTTTCCTCAATTTCTTTGGTAAAATGAGTGCTGATATCAGCTAACTCATAAGGGCATTCCGTCAAAGGGAAAGAGGTATTTTTCCAATGCACCAACTTGATTTTATTCATTATACCAGAAAGTTAAACACAAAATATACCATATTTATGACTAGGCATATTCATTTTGACCACATGTTGCAAGCGATTTGCTTAGAGAGAAATCGTGGGAAGAAACTCTCGATTCCTTTTATCCTGAAAGAAAGTAATTAATTCTATTTGCAAACTGATATACCACATTGCAAAAACTTACATGCATGGTGTAAGTGTTTGCAATGCTCCCCGCCACACTGTAAACTGTGTTCATCTGGTTCACGAGGATTCTCAAAAATCTCTTCTGCCGATAGAAAAGAATTGCTTCCGCAATACTGTCATGTTTCTTAATGTTAAACATTGCCGAGCAGTTGTTTTTTTCATTGGCAGTACATTGCCACATCAGTGAAATTTCGAAAAAATAACTATCAAACTATGTTACTTGTTGCCGCCTTATCGACCCTGGATTAGAAACATGGAATTCTGAAAATTGTCTTCCATTCTAATTTTGAGATCACGCCTCTGCAGAGAGAGGGAAAAATCCTTGCTCCTAGTTTTGCTATCTGCAAACCTTGAGTTAATTGAGGGCCAAGCTTCAATCGTGCAGGATCTGCCGTCTCTTGTTCAACAGGTAATTTTTGAAACCCTATGGAGCCATATTGATTTCACGCCACACGAACTTGGGTTCAGCATACCAAGAGCCATCAGCAGAACTTTTTATTATCAGACTGGTTGAAACAATAAAGTAGTCAAGCAGAAATATCACACGTGACAGCTGGTTTATGAACGGTGCCCACCCCCATGTTGCAATTTCCAAATGGTGGACCAAACTGCTATCAGAATAATATATAAGAGAAAACATGATTTATGCCAGACTTATTTGTATTTTAACAGATAAAAATGGTCAGCGTTTAGTTTCTACATTCATAAAATACACCAACACTTTCAAAGTGAACTAATCTTAGAGCTGGATCATATTAAATTCATGGTTCCACTCGTGGGTGACAGTAATGGTTTTCCCTTCAATTTCCTGCTAAATTTGTTAAACTATTTTCTTCAAGCTCGCCTGCATATTCGCATCAGTTTGAGAGTGAAAGTGAGTTATTTGACTAGGAATAATTGTTTTCTCCATCATGAGATCCATTTCCTACAACTGCAGAACGCCGTTTCCTTTTCACTATTGGGAACAAGTGGGACAGAAGCTATGACCTGGCTATAAAAGCACCTTTGCATTCGCGATGCTCTAGTTTGTAAGAAACTGTGTTTACAGGGTGATTATGATTCTAAACCTGAGAAGCAAACCATCTTAAGTCTAATTTTGCTGATTTTGATCTTATTACCGTATCTGCGTTATCCCGACCCCATCTTCGGACGGGGAAAGCGTCGTAACTGCAGGTCAAAAAGAACAAAACTCTCTCAAAAAATAGATTGTGCGTTGCAATGAATTGCGCTTTGGAATTTTTCTTTTGACTCTCTTGTAAAATGTTGAAATTGTTACTAAAGATAGTTCATCTCAGACGTGCAGAATTAAAGTCGCGATTACGAAACGCTGTAAATTAAAAACCACCGGTCACAATGACCTGAAAATTGACTTCAATACATTTGAAGCAAAGGGATTTTATTAGGTGAAGGAAAAAAAATTACTTCAAATATTTAACTACTCGCCGGCTTCGACCAGCTTGTTCGCCGGAAATATGATTTCAATTGAATCTTGCATCATTTTACATTCATGGTTCTTTTAACAACGTAATTTTAAACTTCAGATTGTTGTAGATATTTAACCCATGTTCTTTTAGTGACCTTGGACATCTTCTGTTCATTGTCTACATAAATGTTCCTAATGGAGTCAAATAACTGACCATGTCATGTAACCTCTAATTCCATGTTGTCTGCACTATCTTCACTTTCTTATTCCTCTTGCAAAAAATGCATTTGATTTCAACATTAAAATGACGCAGCACATTTTATGGCCAGTGGCATGTTATCAGGATTAAAACATGCTGAGAAAAGAATGAAAACATAGCAACATAACCATTCATCTTAATGGATCTATTTCTTAATGTAAGCAAGGCCTATCTTGGAGAGCTTAGTTTACAGAATTCACAAAAATCTTGATGAAATAAAATATGAAAGCAGAATGTATTAGGATCCTATCTCAGATTACAACAATGAAAGAGAAAAAAATATTAACTTAAATATTTGTTTAAACAATGAAAACGGTTTAAGTTGCGTTGCAACAATGAAAAGCATTGCTGTAAATTATGCCAAAAATATTTTTAACAATTTATTAACATTCGAGAAAACATTGTACGGAAATGTAATTGACATTGGAAAGGCAATTTTTTGCACTTAAGGATGGTGTAAAAATGATTTTTGACCTGTAATATTTTCGGTAGTTATTAAGGATAAGGAAATTTCATCTAATTTTTAATTAATTAAAATTTTAATTGAAATTTGATGAAAAAAAAGTACTCCGAGGCGCACATTCCCACCCTTCAAAGTATGTTTGTGCCAAATCTCGTAGTGCCACGTCTAGCGGTCAACACACAGACACGCTCACATTCTCCTTTAGTGGAGATAGTCAAGAGTGCGAGGCTCACAATAAAGAAAGATCACGAAGAAAATCACTTGTGAACGGAAATGTCTCATTCGAACTCGTTAAATACCGGAATTTTGTCAGGCAAAGGGGAAAGAGTAATTTGCTGCAGGAAAATGACAATTTTATTGGAAGAAATAATAATACACTTGAACATCGACACCATTCTTCGTAACATCACGAAAAGTAAGTTCCCAAGAAATGTTGAACCTGATGACGACCATTTCTGAAGTATTAATTATTTTTACTTCAACAAAGAAAATTCCATTGCTTTAAGTGTGTTAACTCAAATTTCAGGCCATTCCAACCAAAGATTCTTAATTTACAGCCTTTTTAAATCGTGACTTCAGTTATAATCACCAAGTAGTTTAAAATATTTTTAATTTGCAATCAGACTTTTTAGAAACATTTAGGGTATTATCACGATAATTCTGTTTTAGACGCGAAAGATATCAAGGTTCGAAAATGTCTATTTGGCTTGAGTTATAATCAAGAAGTGTAGAAGGTAAACATTTTTCTAAAAATACTCGACCAATGATTTTGTACAAGATCATTTTTTGGTCTCTTGTGCTATAATGCCTTAAAATTTTATTGAATTTATTGTATTCTGTTTTACACAAAGTTCTCGCCCATTTTGGTATTTTATATATTAAGAAGCACCGTTTCTTTAGCATACTAATAAAAGAGTGTTTTTAAAAATTGTTTTTATTTATTTTATTGCATTCCCTTTTAACAAAGTTCTTGCCCATTTTGGCCTTTCATGTATTTAGAAGTGCCGTTTCGTTTCATATCCATATTTCATTCCATATTTCAAATATTTTTTTCCATTTCATCTGTTGTGCATTGCTTATTTTAATCTTATCTGGTATTTCGTGATGAATGCAACTTTTTATTTCTTTTTCTGTAACCCACTTTTATGACAATTTATATCTTCTATATATGAGGAGTTTTATGAGTTTCCTATCACACATATAGCACAATGTTTTTTAAATCTATTTTTGTACTCAATAAACCGTGGAAATTTTTTGCCTTTAATGTGTTTTATGCATAATTGTAATATTTTCATTTTATTGAAGTGGATCATATACAGCTTTTGATATATTTTGTATTTCACATATTGTACACTTAACACTTTATTTTAGTAATTCATATATATTATACAATGATTTTATTTTACTTCATATTAGTATTTCCAAATAACCAATGTTTGCTTTAGTATTTTAGTACTTCACAGACAACTCATTGTTTTTTTCCCGATTTCTCTTTTTCAATTAAGTCCACTTGCATTTACAGGATGATTCAAATCCTACGTACAAACTATTGAGGAAGGTAGGAAGCTTATAAGCAAGCCAAAATCACGTACAAATGTATGACCGGTTTGCCACACGGATGTTTATTTTAGTTATATTAACATCCCGTTTTAGAGCAAACCGGACAACAGCGTAATTTTGAAACGCGGTCAGATGACATGGACGACATCTGATCTGACACTCCAAACTTCCGCGTCACACCAGCGGGAGGACGCCACACGGATGATATACATGAAGAATCAGAAATGACAAGCGATAGCGGGTGAAACCCTTAATTTGTTGATACTTTACATTTGGTCTGTACCTGAAAACCTCTATTTCCACAACAATTGCTCACGGTTCTTACCATTTAATACACGGTTTCCGGCAGAGGCGCATGAATTGGGAAATATTTCGTCTTCAAAACTGTGGGATTTGTGCCCGTCACCAACAATATAAAAACATATTACTGGAGTTCCTGCCCTCGCAGGGGGTACCTCGGGTCATGACAAGATGAGAGGCATTGCGGTGCAATGTTGCCGTGAGAAGTTGTTAAGTCTCTGGAGATGTGATGTTCACGTGGAGCGAGAGCGCAACTGGTGACGAGGAGCGTCGTGAGAAGAGCTCTTGGCAGGAGAGGGTGGTGGGTTGGAGCTGGCTGACCAATAGTGAGGCGTCTCTCTGGCAGCGGAGGGTGAGTGTGACAAAGCTATGACTTATGCACATCGTTAATGCTCCATGGTATGTCCGACGTAAAGTCATTCACGACGACCTCAAAATTGAACCTATTTCGGAGTTTATCAAAAAAACCTCGACTCGTTTCTTTAATAAAATTCCCCAGATTCGTAACGAGCTGTTGCAAACACCAGCTTATGACCCTGCGCTCCCCAGTTCAAGGAAACGCCCTAGAACTGCGATGGATGCGGTCTTTGTTAACTTCCCCCAAGTCAAAAGACTTAGAACAGATCCAACTCCTACCAATCTGGGTGTTTACATTTTTTCTAAATTCCCATTTCGAACTCTGTTAGCTACGTTGTGCTACGCGCGTTTATCTGCATTACCCACCACCTTTTTAAATTATCTCCCAATTTTTACGTGCTAAATTTTTAGCTTTCTTTTTAATTTGCCATGCCAGCAGCAGTTTCTTTGTTGAGGACTCAACGGTCAACGTATCATTCATTTAATTAAATTATTCCCCCATCTTTTCTCTCCCCTTCTGCACCATTGCTTTCTTGGAAGCAGTCAGAGAGCATTGTTCCTCTCTTTTTCAACACCTAATTACCTCAAAAATCTCCACTCGGTTATGTCAAAATCTTTAATTAAATTCCCTTTTCTAAATTATGATGTGGAGGTGCACGTGATTTCTTTTCACAAAGCGGGACTCCGCAATCTAACCCACGTTAACGTTGACAAAGCTATGGCAGGTTTCTGATTGCATCAGCAGACGGAGAAGGGGTGCGAGCCAGAGAGAAATGACGATTTTCATAAAAATGAAATGAGCTACTCAAAGTGAAAGATTGAAAAGCTTAAATAAGGATATTACGAGGTCTCTTGATTTTAATATTAGGATTGTAGACAGGAATATTCTTAACTGCCTCGTTGGTGTGATTAGTTAAGCTGTTGAAGAAGTTGATAGAAAGCTTTTTAATAAAGGTTTTAAAAGGGGAATAGTTAAGAGAATTATAAATATCTCTATTGAGGAAATACCATTTGGCTTGGCAGATTTTTCTGATGAGCAGATTCTGTTCTGTTTCAAGTATTTTAATATTACTTTTGGCTGCGGCCCGTCACCAACAGATGGATCAGCGACTCTCATACTGTAACGTCACAGAGAGGACAGAGTCAGATCGTTGTTCTCGGTATCCAGGCCATCCATCTCCCTCTGCGAATAGCCCGTGACGTCACAGAAAACGATGGGAAAAAGTGTAGAACATTCCGAAGCTAGTCACAGGTCGCCATTATCGCCTGTGTGTCTCGTCTGAACGTGCGTGAATAAATGCTGTTGTTAAGAAATCTTCATTCAGATTTAATATGCCTAGCCCCTGCTGTGTCCCCGGTTGTAGAAGCAACTACACGAAAGGACAGAATGTTTCTGTCTTTTCATTCCCCCGCAGCGAAAGTATTAAACAAGCTTGGATTGCAGCGATTAAACGGAAAGACTTCATCCCAACTAAACATAGCAGAGTAAGTCAGCCTTCTTTTGTGCAATTTTTATTTAATTTACCTTTTTATGTTGAAAAAATTTGCAATATTCACATTTATCATTTTGCCCATTTCTTTGCATGATTAACTACTTGCACATAATTCTTCCCAATTCTTTGCTGGTGTTTTCCTGAAGCTCGCGCGTAGGAGACTTCAACTGTTTTAGCTCCCGCGAAGGGGAAGCTTAGTGAATGTCCAGCGACTGATCGCGCGTAGGTGGTCAAGCGAAAGGTTTATCTGTGTACAGTGGTACAGTATTGTGAACTCTCCGACACGGGATACAATTTTATGTTCTCACAGCTAGACAATCATTGTACATACCATCATAGTGAAATTATGCAGCATCATAATATCTTTTCATTTCAATATTATTCTAATAAATATATGTGTAACTTCATGTGGTGTGATTGGTATCATCTCATAACCATCACACTCATAAAACTACTCGCATTTTGCATACAATCGTGCCATGAGACTTTTTTTGTTTCATAACTCTCATACACAGCTGCATCTCGACAATCTCAAATTCTAAATTGTTTACTGTTCTCGTCCTCAGCACTTTAAATTACTTTACTCATGTGGTGATTATCTTTCAAAACCATCACAGTCATAATCTCTCCGGCATTTTGCATACAATCGTGCCACCCTTTTCGTTTTTCATTAGCTGCTCCTTACTGGCTGCATCTGGCAATCTCAGGTTAAATGACACATGTTCTCCGTCCTCAGGCAATTACCTCTGTGTGCTGTGATTATCATTTCAAAACCATGCAGCATAAAACTACTCGGCATTTTCATACAATCAATTACACCGCCTTTTCGTTTTCGTCAACTTCTCCCATAACTGCATCTCGCAATCCTAGGTTATATTGTTCATTTTCTCCATTCTCAGGTTTAACTTTAAATTACTCGAGGCAATTTATCTAAAAAAAAACCAGCTCTCAAACTCATCCTTTCATCGTTTCATTATTATTTTCCTCGTGATTTTGGCTTTACTGAGTGTTTCCAACCTCTCCTAACAATTAATATACGTTTAATTTTGAATCACTCTGCGTATCAAACAAAACAGGATTCACATGAGCTTTAGAGATGGAGGTCTGGCTATATTAAGATGTTGAAAACTGGGAATGTAAACGCCAATATTGTTTGCAGGGTGGATCGCCGTTGTAAAAAAATCAATTATTCATTCATTACCTTCAATTAATATTATAGTGTTGGAATTATCATTTTTATTTGACTCCGTATAAGATATTTCTTTGCACAATATATTGTTATCTCCGTATAAAATATTTCTTTTCACAATATTTCTTTGCACTTTCTTGAAGCAGTATCATACGAAATTCGGTTCTAGTAGACTGCTCTGGTGTTACTTTTGCTGGTCTCCAAATGGCATTTCAGAGGTGGAGTGAGTGTTACTTTAAGGGAATTTTATCTGTCCTTTCTTCAAATTTCAGAACGAGAAGCTTGGAAGCAATAGGACCCGGACCAAGGCGGTATTCCAAAGGAACCTACAAAAATATACTGAATATTGATAAAACGAAATATAATTTACTTCTAAGAAAAACTGGAGCAAATATGTAATGATAGAGACCTCCAGTACCCAAAGTTGCATTTAATTCAAGCAATTTAAGATATCTTTTAATTTCCTATACTTTACTTTTGGTTCAAGTTATGTGCAGTATACGTCAATATACGTAGTGTTTACAGTTCCTTAATAGATAAAATAATTATGTAGATCAAGCTTTTAAAACATAATAACACGAAAATTAGTTGTAAACTGAAATGTAAAAACTTAAAAAGGAATTTGAAAGCATATGCATTCACTTCAATCTTGATGTGTTGAACTTTAAAAATATCAAGATGGGACGTTTTCCCCAAAATTAATGAATGCAGTTTCAGAAGATTTAATCATTACCAAATTTTTCAGGATTTTTTCTAACATAAGCCAAAAGTGAGTGGTTACAATTCAAGGCAGGGCGAAAACGAAAGAAGTAGTTAGTGAATTATTACCCTTTTAAGTACAAGTTTATTTGGAAATGCTATTTTATATACTGTCGAAAAGGAAGTATTTTTCTATAAAAAAATTAAATAATTTTCTTTATTTCTTTGAATATGGGCGTTCAAACTTAGCTAATGAATACATCCTTCTCCTTCAATCTTTCTCTACTATCCAACAAATTAATAGAATGTGACACAAGATATAGTATTAAAATCTCGAAGAGTGATTCTGAGGCTGGTTTTGTTGTGTGCATCTTGGACCACGGGGAACCTTATGAGATTTTTAAATTTAAACTGGGTGTTAATAATACGGTTTTCCAGGCAGAGCGGGCGGCCATTGATTTCACCGTTCGCTGGGCTTTGGAAAAAAAAATCAAAATTAATATTATTACGGATAGCCAGTCGTCCATCGAGGCCCTCCGGAGCTTCAGGTCCAGATCTCAGGTGGTCATCAGGGCCAAAGAAAATTCTAACTTGACTGGAGGTCAGATTGGGCTAGCCTGGGTGAAGGCGCATGCTGGTAATCCAGGTAATGAGCTCGCTGACCACCATGCCAAATTAGCTACCATTCAGGGGGTGGAAATGCACTTGCCTACTCCCTATTCGTGTTTGAAATACAGAATTTCCAAAAGCCTAATTAGAGAATGGGGAGAGTTCCGGGATGGCTCTCAGTTTGAATCAGGACATACATAGAATCAAAAGTTTTGTTGCCGGCGTCGACAAAAAATTTTAAATCACCAATAAATTTTCAGTTTACTTTTCAACTAATCATGGACCATTTCCCTGTTATCTACACAGGTTCAAAAAACTGGGCTCACCACTTTGTGCCTGTGGCCTGGTCGGGGATGCCGACCACTATGTGTTCAGGTGTCCTCTTACTGCTGAATTTCACTTAAGGGGACCATCTGATGAACACAGAAAAGGCTGGTTTAAAAATTTAATATATAATGGCCAGGCCCAATCCAAACTTTTTCAGGCTTATAAAATCAGTAATGTCATTTGCGACCGGCTGACCCAGGGTTGGTTGTTCATCTGTTTGTTGTTTTTGTTCGATTTTTGGTGTTGGTTTTTAGTTCGGAGAAAGGATTTTAACTTTATAGTTTGTATTGATTGTTTGGATAGTTTTGTGGATTTTTCTTTTAATGCCGGCCCGCTCAGGGCCTTACACCTTTGCGGGTAGGCCGGACCGGCATAGGCACTAAAATAAAATAAAATAAAAAAATAGTATCAAAATGAAACGAAAATATTGCATTGTCGTCAAATTTGTGTCGATTTCTCATGAAAGTAAGTGACATATCGTGGTCATTCAGGCAAAAGTCACTAAGTCCAAAACTACAGTTTCCAGATATGATGAGTTTAAACTTGATTAATTTTGAGTCGTTATGATAAATAGAAAAAAAAATGTTTTACATATTTCTAGCTCCTACGGTTGATTTACTGATGTTTAGGTAACAGGTTTCTATTACGAAATTACTAATTACAAATTCAAATTGACTTCAGTAGTCCATCAAAGAGATTTTGTGGACTTAATGCCTTTGGCTGAACGACGACGATATACGCTATTATCTCTAGTTTACAACTTTATGATTGATGTAAGTGGTAACGCCACACTATAGGAAGTGTCCAAATCGTTCGTAACTTTTAATATATATAAAAAGCCAGAGATTGAAGTAACGCTGTCCCGTGTTTTTTTTTGGTTTTTTTTGCCTCGGTAAAGTTATTTATGAAAACGAAAGTTAGTGGCAATTGATTCATGGCATTTTACGTAAAAGTTAAACCGCGTTAACAGTTTTACTTCTTTTTTTATTATTTTTTTTCAGTATTTAATTATTTTGTATTTGGTAATGCATTTTTTTTCTGTTAGTGGATTTTGCCTTATTTTTACTCGGACGAAACGAAAGTAATTGTTAAAAGTAAAGTTATTATTAAATGAAGGTTAGTGTCAATTGATTCATCAGTTCTGTTTTTCGTGATTTTTTTAATTTCTTAAGCATCAATGTAAATGAGATTTTCTACTAATACTTTCGATAGTAAATTTGTGAAAATGGTATTTGAGATATGTTTGGAGGGCGAAAAGCCCGTCTTGGACGGGCACAAATCTTCTAGTATGAAATACATCCCGAAATAAAGGATGCTTGAAAAATTTTTGAACTGAAGCAATTTGCTCGCTTATTGCAGAAATCTTGGCAGATCTTCACAGTTGAACACACTCATCTCGCGTCGCATCCCCCCTCCCCACACGTCTTCTACCCACTACGTCTTCTTCCACACCGTTTCACTTAGTTTTCCATCAAACTTTTACTAATCCCTAAATATCCCTGAATTAGTGTCACTTCAAGAAGTGGTAGTTCTAATATTTAATATAACAGGGATGACAGAATGCAGTACTAGATCCTTCTCAATAGGCGAACTTTAATTATAACAACTCTGGACTAGACCAATTTATATTAAAGTTCACCTCTATCATATCTTGTATATCAAGGATGATATACAAGATATAATTCTTGTATACCTAGCTAAATTCATGAATCAAGTACTCATGATAAAGGTGAATTGTGGCACTTTCTGTTAATCAAAATGACCTTGGAGCACTTAGGTAGAGATCTGATTTAACTCCAATATATGGGAGCCCGATCTCAGCGTTCGGTCATCGGGCTATAAGCTATTAAATTCTGCTTGTTTCGAGCACTGAAAAAAGGACAGAACTCGTGACATTTTCCCTCCGATTCACGTTTCCTGCAGCAGCCCACTAGGTTCATTCCCTTGACCCACTAGTGGGTACTACGTCAAGAAGTACTGAAATAAATTAAACAGGGAAAGAGCGTGAAGTTTAAGTCCATAAACGACAATAAAAATTAATATTCCTTCTGCGAGATTGTTAGTTCTAGATCATCAGTTAGTTGCCGTTAAGGTATATTCATAAAATCACGAATTCATTTTATCACCTTAGTTTCTGGACATCTGAGGATTTTGAAATTGGCGATGACACAGGCAATACAAGTTTTGACTTGTATTTGGCTGAATCTCATCCCGATGCAGACTCTGGGGCCATCTCCGAAAGGCAAGTAGGAGTAGGGGACTATATCTGCACGCTTCTCCGGAGAGAATCTGTGAAAATAACAATTTATGATTAAAATTTGAAGATACAGGTAATTTCACTTTATGAAATTGAGCTCCAAAGATCAGGTCAGTTTTCCATTTCCGAGATCGATCGGATAGAGGAGAAGGAGCTAAGACAATACGAATTCCAGATATTTCATGTGAATCACATGAATGCCCAGTTGCGACTGTGACGATTTAATGGGCATGCGTCAGTGGCGAATCTAGGATTCCGGTCCGGGGCCCCCCCCCTCAGGTCATAAAAACTTTGTATCGTCGTGATGAATGTCAAACCTCAAGGCTAAAGTAAACCAAAACTCTGACATTACAAACTGGACTCACCCGGCAATAAGAATCTTAAAAAACAATACAATACTTTCAATAATTTAATAAAAATTACAATGAAATAACTAGCCAAAAAATGTCTTCGACAGCTAAGCTACTAGTACAAGTGGAATGACTACAAAAGTAGGAAAATTTTCGAGCCTGTCAAGCCAGAAAGTAATGCTGAAACGTTTTTATTATTTTTTAAAAAGAGGGAAATTAAGAAAAAACTGTTTTAATGATGTTAAATAAAATCAAGAATTCTGGCTTGGCTCTGGGGTGGCTGTAGCCCGATAGCCCCCCCCCCCCGGGTTATCCACTGGCATGCGTGTATCATCTGACATTTCATCCTGTGCTGTAAATATATTCGAGTTTAATATTTATTATGAAAAACTGATTTTTCGTGCTTTTTCGCTTGTGAATGCGTTACAAAGAACAGGACTTTTGGAACTGCAGCACCCTCTCCCCTGCAATAACTTCCAAAAAATTATTTAATCTTCTTTTCATAATATTTTTCGACATGCCCTTACTGAGATTTTGACGATTTTATAGAATGAAAGATAAACATCCTTTAAACACAGTTAGGTTATGGAAACAAATTGCTAATCCGCAAAATCTCAACACACGTCGAAAGACCCCTTAGAACATTTTATCAGCTGCACCTGAGAGTAAGTAGGTCGAAAAAACTGTTAATGCGCATCTTCAAATGAAGTATAAATAGGCAGAGAAATATAGAAAAACTTTCACGTTGGAGCTGCAAAATTGAAGAGTTTTCTTTCATCATAGACAAATGAAGAAATTGGCAATATTTCAATATCTTGCTTTTTGCTCCTTTTTCTCATTCTCCTAAACTGTATTTTTGAAATTCTTTTAATTATTTATCTTTAATATTCACAGTACTTCCAGCTTAATGCACATAAATGAAATGTTTCTTTATATCTCATGTCATAAATTAATTATTCAAATGAAGATAATTGTACTACGGAGAGAGAAAAATGAACATATAAGTACAGGATGTACACAAATGAAGTGGCACATTTAAAAAACTAATAAGGAAAAAAAACTAAAAATGTTGGAACTACGAATTTTTAAAAAATCAGAGCGCATCTCAAAAAGTTTTTTTCAGATAGGTAACATGCCATTTCGGTGGTCTAGGGAGACGGAAAAAATTAGTTTAGAGCCATTACCTGAGAAAATATTAAAACTGGAAGTAAAATAAAAGCATGTATTTGTAGTGAATTTTATGCTCTTGAATTTTTTAATTCACATGTAGTGCGAAAACTGAAGAGTATTCGTGATATTCAAGAAAGACTAAAAATAGAAACCAGCAAACACGCATCGGCTTCTGCTGATCGGTAGCCATTGCGTACGGAATTTTCTTTCTGTAACAAATTTAGAACTGCGTAACGCCGCATTACCTATCTGAAAAAAAACGTTTTGAGATACGCTCTTATTTAAAAAAAAAAACTGTAGTTCCAACATTTTTAGTTTTTTAAAATTAATTTTTGAAATGTGACACTTCATTTGTGTACACCCTGTATATTTTTGGTCCAGTACTCAGGCATCAACTGGAAACGGAGCAAATTAGACATGAAAATATGAACTTTTAACACTATAAAATGCAGAAAATATTTAAATCTGACAATGAGTGTAAACATTTTTGGGGTAATAGTGAGCAATATTATGGCATGTTTTGCAACTGTTCGTTCCTAGTGACTAATTTACTAACTAAAACATACATTATCGTAGAGATAACACAATGAGAAAGCCTGCATTCATCTCGAATATTTTGAATTTTATGTGATTCTATTCTGATAAGATTTCAAATAAATAACCTGTCTGGGTCAAATTTCTCTGGATCTGGAAACAACTTAGGATCTCTTTGCATAGCATAAATTGGAATCATGATATTCATTCCTTTAGGAACGACTATACCAGTGTCTCCTAATTGACAGTTTGCTTCTGCTCTCCTGTCCAACCTAGTAAAGGATAAGAAAAAGCAGTCATGTGAAATCTAATGGGGAAAAATAAGAAAGCAGTCGCATCTTAATACAAATTAAAGTCATTGAATACGTATTTAATAATTTAGATTTTCCCCCGTTTTTAAAATTAATTATTTTTCTCTCTACTCGAATTCTAAACTAAAAACTCTTTTACTTTAACTGCTGAATCGCGCGGGCTTTTGGTTTTTTCCGAGCCTCTCAAAATCTAATCACAGTAACTCTAACTGTTTGGGATTGATCTACAGTATCTCGTTCCTCTTTCCGAGGGAACCCCCTTTCTGAGTTAATAAAATGTTTCGATTAGTTGCCAAAACTCTCTTTCTGTCTTAATGCTTCACCGGTGATACGCGCCGCGTCTCCTTTGGCCATAGATCAGATCACATAAGAAAACTATTTAAACACTTTAAAGCAAGCTACTGTGAAACCTGTGTATAACGATAATCCTGCCTATAACGATATTTTCTTTGGTTCCAGTGGAATTCATGTCTACTCCATGTATTTTGAACCTGCCTACAGTAACAATTACTCTTTAGATGCACCTGTCTATAACGATAATTTTACCTATTTGGAAAACAGGCTTAGAAAAATGCGGCTTTTCCCCCCTTCACCTTATAGTTCAGAATGTGAGATAGATGAGGAATTGAGGGATGGGTCTAGAAAGCGGAGGCTTTTGTAGTAGAGAGATAGGGCAGAGGGAAGTGACTGAAAAACGAACATATGCTTGTTGCTTCTGTCTCCGGCTGGGCACTGTCCAACCTATTCATTAGCAGTTAGCACTTCGAACTTGTCCTTGACATTAGTTTTTGAAGGATTA
>BGPR01021354.1:0-17899 GCA_013235015.1 Araneus ventricosus
AATGTACTTCGGTCCAATTTGCAGTAACTCCCTTTCGTTAAGATGTGATTGATTTCACACCGCAGCGCATTCCACTTTCTTCGGAGCAGCTCCTTGAATATGTTTGGGGAAGAGGAGTTTTCTTAGAATTCCAGACAATGCCAACTGTCATTGTGGTTTTGAGGGGAAAATTATGAATTTCCCTTATCTTAGATAGAACTCGGACGTTCCAGCGTATTTTGAGTCCTTCTATTTCAATGGTCTTAGGAATCAGAGGGTTAAATTGTAATTTTAGTGAAAACTTAATTTTATTCATAAATTTAAAATGTTTGATTGAAAAAATAAAATATATAAATATTTATTAAGAAAATTTTTTTGATCAAAGTAGTTGTTTTCCCTTCCCTAATAGAAATAGTCTAGTGCATTGTACTTAAAATGGAAAAAATAACGGCAACCATTGCTAAGTTATTAGGTCAAGTCAAACAAAACATGGTACTTATATTTTGTACCCCGAGATCAAACCGGATAAGGGGACAGGGAGGGGAAATTCAGACGAATCAGTATTTTGCGTTTAAATAACAGGCTATTAAGTCAGGAGGAAATTTTAAATCAAGGATTATAAAGTTATATAAGAGTAGAAACGATCTATATAAAATTAGTTGTCAAACGATAAGATAATCAAATTTAAAAATGCAATTTTGGGAAAGTATTTCTTTAAAAACAGTAAAATTTTGAAACTTCACGTAAAGTACACTATATAGTATATAGTATATACAGTAAAATTTCAATGAGAGATCTTAAATATTTTAAAGAACGTCGTCAGAAAAATACACATGAGAATCTTGCTTTTGCATGTTGTTCGACTTTTGAAACCTTTCTACAATTGTTTGTTTTGTGTAAAATGACGGTCGGTTTTTTGGAAAGAATGAAAGGTGGCTGGAGATTTATAAATTTCGTGCATGCTAAACAGTGCATTACACTGGCAAAAAAAATGATACATACGCGACAAGCAATAAAATTTTTTGGTATATGTTATTTCCATAATTTGTGCTGGGCGACAAGTTCAGTGAAGGGCTATGTTGATACCTGACATTTGTGTGTATTTGTTTTGCTTAATAAGTGGTTTTATTGGCAAAAGAGCCACTGTCGCTTCCCGAGCACTTTAATTGCCTAGGCGTCTGTTAGATATGTATCACTCTGCCCTTTCGTGGATTTATTATTATTGACACTTGATGTCAATTTGATGCTTATTTTATCTTTTACTCTATTATACAAAGTATACAAGAGAATATTGTAATCATCAAAAAAAATTCGATAATTTGACGAATCTCCATTTAAAGACCTCCCACAGATCGACACAATTTAGAATTATATCTATTATTAATCTATATCTCTGTATTGTGTGTGTCATCCTTGAACACGATAACTCGAAATCAGCCAGAGCCACAGGGATGAAATTTGGTATGTGGTCTTTTTTAAACATAATTTGGTTTCTATCAAATTTTGGACAAATCCGACAACGGAAAGTCTAGTAATATTTGTAAGGCCGCAGTCATGTAGAACCTTATAACACAAAAACGATTAGCTAAATGGATAAAATTTAATTTCAGTTTTATAGTTATAGATATGAAAGTACGTATAAAGTTTTGGGCCAAATCAAATCCAAAGGGCAATTCAAATTGCATATTCAATTTCTTTTAATCCGATTCTCTTAGGCATACGTATTAGTAGCAATCTGTTATTGTTGTAAAATTTTATTTACAAACAAATAATATTTCAGAAGAACATCAATTTATTAACAATTTTTTATTGTTATGCAAAATCAAACCGAATCTCATTATTTCAACAAATCTTTCATTTCACGCTTTTACAATTGTTACACGGTTGGCAGGTAATTATAAATTGTTTTCTTGATTCAATTCAAACTGAATTTTCGCTTTGTGTTATTTGCATTGCCTATTTTTATCGTACTGCTTCAAATAATATTTTTTTTTTTTTAGAGCAGTAACTTGTGAATGTCTTTGATTTCAGGTTTTTTTTTTTTTTTGTTTTACTTTCTCTGTGCTTTACAGAGGTATACAAGAGAAATATTGTAATCATCAAAAAGAATTCAGACTCGAGATTTTGACAGATCTCCCACTTAGAAAGTGAGAAAGTTTAGGGGAGACCACTCCCTTTGGTTTAAAACAAAATCTATGTTTATGCTAAGTAAACAGTGTATATTAGTAATAAAATGATTAGTTTAACAAAATAAAGCCTTATTTTTAATTCAATATTTTAACAGTAACACTTATTCTGCTCGACAGTATACTCTCCATCCTTTTACTTTTTTACGGCACTTTGGAAAGAGGTTAAGTTGAATTTGTAGGTCGCATATAACAAAAGCATTATCATTTCACAATCCTTATTATCATTTCACAATCTCAGGTCTGGCCTGATAAAATGTCCTCCACCATCAGAGTTAGCTGAATCAGACAATTGACATGAAACGAGGGTATCAGATGTATTCATCAAATTAGAAAGTCAAATGGAAAACATCGCCATTTGTTCTGGAAAGAGTGTTGTGAGAGCAGTATCTCCTGAGAATCAGGTGTTCTTTCTCAGGACCATAGAATTCATCAATATCGCAAACAGAAATTATAAGATCTCCAGTTGGATTTCTTGATGGTTTGATTCTTCACGCGGAATATTTTCTTTGATTACATTCATCAAATTAGAAGAGTCAGGAAATAAATCAAAACATCGCCATTTGTTCTGGAGAGGAGTGTTCCGAAAGAGCAATGGTATCTCCCCTGGGGAATCCAAAATACATTCTTTCTCAGGACCATATACTAGCAAGTGCATCAATATCTCTTAAAACAGAAGTATTAGTCGACCAGTTGGATTCCCTTATTGGGTTTTTGATTCTTCACGCAGAATATTCTTTGATGCATTCATCAAATTAGAAAGTCAAATAAATCAAAACATCGCCATTTTGTTCTGGAAGATTGTTGGAAAGAGCGGTATCTCTCACAGAGATCCAGTCATTCTTTCTCAGGACCATAGAGATCAATATCTTAATGACAGAGTGATGGGTGATCATTCAGTTGGATTCCAGGATGGTTTGATTCTTCCACGCGGGAATGATTTTATTGATGCATTCGTCAAAAGAGTCAAATAAATCCATGATCATCCCCATTTGTTCTGGAAGATTGCTGGAAGGTAAGTATCTCCGAGGGATCAGAGTCATTCTTTCTCAGGACCATAAATTCATCAATATCAGCAAAACAGCAATTATGAATCGTCCGGTTAAGTTCCTTGATGGGAGTTCTTCCACGGGAATATTTTTCTTTGATGCATTCATCAAATTAGAAGTCAAATAAATCAAACATCGCCATTTGTTCTGGAGAGGTGTTCGAGAAGGCAGTATCTCTGATCAAACCATTCTTTCTCAGGACCATAAATTCATCAATATCTTAAAGTATTAGATCGACCAGTTAGATTCCTTGATAGGTTTGATTCTTCACGCGGTCTTCTTTGATGCATTCATCCAAATTGAAGAAGTCAAATAAATCAAAGACATCGCCATTTGTTCTGGAGGTGTTCCGAAGAACGGTATCTCTGAGAATCAAGTCATTCTTTTCTCAGGACCATAAATTCATCAATATCTTAAAACAGAGTGATAGATCGACCAGTTGGATTCCTTGATGGGTTTGATTCTTCTGCAGGAATATTTTCTTTTGATGCATTCATCAAATTAGAAGAAGTCAAATGAAATCAAAACATCGCCATTTTGTTCTGGAAAGATTGTTGGAAAGGCAATTTATCTCCTGAGGAATCAAGTCATTTCTTTTCGGACCATGATTCATCCAATATCTCTTACAAAACAGAGTGATAGATCGTCGGTTGGATTCAGGATGGTTTGATTCTTCACGCGGGAATGATTTTATTGATGCATTCGTCAAGATTAAAGAGTCAAATAAAATCAAATCATCCCCATTTGTTCTGGAAAGAGATTATCTGGAAAGGAGTATCTCCCCGAGGATCCATTCTTTCCCAGGACCATAATTTCATCAATATCTTAAAACAGAATTGATAGATCCTCAGTTTAGTTCATGATGATGGGTTTCATTCTTCACATGAATGATTTTATTGATTGCGGGCATAAGCAATTAAATTTTTGAAAAGCTATTTTCATCATTCTGAAATAATTTAAAGACAATGTTTAAATACAGACATTTCTTGCAAATATAAATGTATGTATAATATTTATTACTTATAAATGTGCAGTATGTTTTTTTTTAAATAAGTGCCGTTTTGAGTAAAAACACACAAGGGTGCACTTTTTTTATGAAAACGTACTTTAGTATTTTCAACATGATTTTCATCCAATATTGGGGCATTTTATTCATTGCCACATTACAACCAAGCTTTTGAAATCCGATCTCGCAGCGATCTGCCACTTGTGCCAAAGGCATAACTTTTTTACGATAATTTGATATTTCAATCCCAGTTCCATATAGAACACTTCTTGAAACTTGGGGAAACTCAGTGAAGTAACAAACATCTGTTCTCTCAAGAAATGCTCCATCAACCTTTGCACCAAGTCTTCAGTAATGACAGAAGGGTCACCCTTCATTCCTCTTTGATCACGTGGCCATCTTTAAATGCTCTAACCCATTTTCTTACCATTCCTTCAACATAATATTTTCTCTATATACTGCGCTGATCTGCCATTAATTTCAACCACTTTCACATCTGTTTCATTTAAAAGAAACAAATGACAGAGCTTTCACAGTCGGCAGGATTTACCCAATCAGAGGCATTTAAATACTCATATAAACGGACGTAAACATGGTCGAATTCTTTCAATATTGGCGTCTTTGGCTAATAACCAAGCAGATACCGAACTCAACGCACGCATGCGCAGAAAAGGCAATAGGTCCGAATTTCAAAACGGAACTTACTTAAAAACACGCTTTATAATAAACACAGTTGGACCTCTATTTAGCAAAGTCACTAAATCCCTACGGAAAAAGTTCGTTATATGGAAAATTCGTTAAATAAGTTACACCTTTTAAAATACTTTAAACTGCACAAGAACAGATTTTTTAAATTCATAAACAATAAATATTATTAAAATAATTCTTACCTTTATTTTGTAAGTGTATCTATTTTACCCATCAAAAGAAATCTTTAAAGGAAAACAAAGAATAAAACAAAACATTGTCCAGGAGATTACACTGCATTTTCAATTAAAAAATAATTTTATATCAAAATTAATGAATTTAACATTTTATCATACAGTTTTCTTGATTTCTGCATCCTTGATCATTTCCATCTTCATCATCTTCGTCTTCATCGCAATTCATTTGCTGCGTTGTTTTATTTTTCACACTGGTATTCTTCGTGAACTGCCTCATCCTCTTCATAGACACATGCTTCTAAACGTTTTTTAGACAAGAATTAGATGAATCCTTAATTTTGTATCTTATCACATGATTTTTTTTATTAGGTTGATAAGCTGTTTGGAGGAATACCAATTTACAAGCAATATCCTTTTTTTTCACGCCTTTATCCACCACTGTGAAGAATTAAATTTGTTCCACTTGTTCAAAACTTCGCTTTATTTTCCAGCTTCAACGTCACTGATCGCCGTAAAATGTATTAAAGAACGAATAATTTTGATGTTTATTTTGAGGAATAGGGGTGAAAAAATATTGAATCCTGAAAAAATTCGTTAAATAGAGAACGCACTTCGCTGTTTGGAGGTTATTTTGAAAATTCGCAAAATGTTCTTGGTTCCAAGAAAAGTTCATAAAGGTGAGTTCGTTAAATAGAGGTCCGATTGTATTAGCTAACTGAGAATACTCTTCAACCAGTTCCAGACATAACTTTTAAAGTGAAGGTATGATACTTTGAAGTAGTCATGGATTAAAGAGCATATGGGTCTACCAGTTTTTTTGATCCAAAATGGTAAAAAGCGCAATAAAAGGACTGACGTCATAGCTGGTATGCACAGGGGCTGAGTTTGCCAATATCACTTGTTAGTGTTAGAGACAGGCAGCTTGAGTAACACCTAGTTATGAAGAAGAGCTGCTGGATAATAAAGCGTCCTGGCTTATTGCATGCAGTGGAATTTCAGGAATGGAGCATTTTTTGCAGAGAATGACAGATCGTATGATTTAAAATAGACATTTATTAGACGACCACATTTAAGAACATGTTATTTTACATATCGTATCTTATAGTAGAAACGGCAACACAGTCTCTCAGAGGAGATAGTACTTACAGACCGTAGGTCTCTCTCTCTCCCCTTCTAATGACATAGTAGAGACAAGTATATATACTCTAATAATCATTACATATCGGCTGCAGAATCGGATAGACAACGCCATACGATTAAATAACTACTAAAAATGGATGTCAGGTGAAGTGATTTTAATTTAAAGAAAGATGGCACCAATCTTAGAATAAGGTGCAGAGACCATTTTAGAAAGATGCAAACTTCTTGGCAAAATATTAGAATTTCCCAACGTAGCCATCTTCCCCTGCCATTGTCCGTACCTTAACCAATTGTGCCCCTATTAGTACAAGAACCTTCTCTGAGTTCGTTGCCAGATTTTAGTAGTGAAAACCAATCTGAACTAATTTTATATGTGGAAAAGTCCCAGCCAATTGCACATTTAAATAAGAATCCTAAATACATCTGTAATCATCTTCAAGTCCCACTTAGTATAAAGCTTTTTTTCCATTTCTTCTTTTTAAGTGTTTTTGCTAAAATCCAAAGATATTTCACTAGCTATTTTCGTCAGTAGATTAATAACATATAGATACGGGTCTCTCTTCTTTAAAAAGTTAAAAAAAAGATAAAAACATTAAAATAAAAAAAAACCAGGAAGGATCTACTTAAAGAGCAACTCCACCCTCAACTGCTGGAATGACATTTAAACCTCCATCAGACTTGATACCGTTCACCTCCTCTCGTCTGCTAAATGCCACGAGCTAAATGCCAGGGTACTCAGTTTGTTGTTTGTTGCCACTTGGAGTAAGGGTGACGCTCTGCTGCTTCTGTCCCTCTTTCGCGTTGGGGGTGGAGGGAGAATTAAGATGTTCAGGGGAGGTGTGGGAGGGAGTTTGTCTTCAATTTGCTGGGGGTTCTCCTCATCCCCATAGGGTGGAACATTTAGCCATTGTCCTCGTCGTCTTGCTGCTGCTCTCTCGGCAAGAAGCATTCGCCTGTTCCCGGAAAGGGGAGGAGAGATAAAAGAGGGTTACTCCAAATTTTAGTCCGAAATCGTTTCTTAAGTGTATGTGGGGGGAGGCAGATGGAGGGGCTGAATACTTCTTTTCATGTCTTCCGCATCCGGTGTGGTGATTTTGCTCAATAAAAAGTGCGTTTTTCTATATGTTTTTCGAGGGGTGAAATTTTATGGCGGAGTATTCTAAAGCAACCATAAAGTGCTATCAGAGCTAGAGGTGATTAAAACAAAAGTCGTCTTGGAATGACTTTTATTTGAAATAGATTCAATGTGCAGAAAGAATGCCCCATGTTCCTTATAACTTTTAATCTCTCCCTTCTGTATTGTTCAATTGTATTTACAGTTCAGTTAAGGACCTGTATTTAGTTAATGGTTTCTTCTTGAAAATACTATTATGATGTATTTCAACATAAAATGAAAAAATCGTAGAGCCTTCTTTATCAAAAATAATATATTTATTGGACGTCTCCCACGAAATATGTAAAATAAACACATACACTTACATCACAAACGATACATCACTGACTTCTCACATCAATTTCATGTTCAATTCAGCTCAATATTCTTTTCCACTTTGCACTAGAGCAACATTGTAAAAGACAAATATATCGTTGCCATACTATTTTTATAATCTTTAGAAAAGAATTATGCAAACAGTATTTCTAATTAATTTCTTTTTCAACCAAACTGATATTTAAAAATTAATTTCTTTTTCAGCCAAACGATATTTAAAATTAATTTCTTTTGACAAATTTTTTTATCTAATTAATTTCTTTCCTTCAAATATTTTATAATTCTACAAATATATATTTTTTTTATTCGTTACGAATACTAATTCACATTATTTCATGGATAATTATTTTTTTTCTGTATTCAGAGACAGACAGGATTTGGAAAACTTTCAATTCAAAAGAAGTAAATGCTCACAGAATTAAATTAGAAACCCAGGAGTCCGGGTGGTGGAACTTACCTCTATTCCAGTGCAGGAGATTAGGACTATCCAGAATTCAGTGATACTCTTTATATGACAAGTACGGTAGAATACCAGGCTCTCTGGGTGCACTTGGAAGGGGCGGCACGCAGCGATTCATCAGTACAGTCACTTGAACAAGAATAAAGAAGATATATGAGTATGTTTTTACTAATTAAGGTGCTGTATGGTTTCATAGCGTTCTAAGCAAAATAATCGATTTCGCAAATACTCTACTCATCCGCCTGTGGTGTAAGTTATACCTCAGCTTCGTCTTAATCTAAGACAATCTTTTTTGCTAATTTTGCATAATAGTTACTCTAATTTGACTACTACATCAACTACTGTGCCCTTTACCAGAATATAACTATTAAACCCATTACTAGGCATCATTGTTCCAATATAATTAAAGCCATAAAACGCAACTATAACCTCTCAGAATTTACTGCCAACATTTATAGTGGGTCGAATAGACAGCTACAAGAGAATCTTAATTAAACCTTAACCCAGAGTTTCTGCAGCGGCAATTAAAAAGGTGAGTAAATACCCCGGGTTATGATTAGTTTACGACCCCAGAAGTTTTACGGCATCACCATGAATTAAAATAAACTAAAGAAGCATATGCGTTCCTCTGTGTAGAGATCTTTGCTGTCCTGGCAAGGAGTACTGATTATCCTTTACAAGCCGTCGGTTGCAGTTAATACCAGAAACTTTAATCCTTCCACTGTCTGGGAACTATTCTGTTAATACGGTTAGGGATAGATAGTACAGAATAGTGGTAAGCCTTTATGGCCTTTATTCGGAATGATTGGATGTGACAGTGTTTCATTTCATCGTAAAATATTGAAGTCATATTTACAATTTAATGGGCAGATATTTTCAATTTTAGGCTTAAAAGTAAACCAACTTTTAACATATAGGGTTCCTAAAATTTTTATCGTCGAAATTCCTTTAAGTTGAAAAATATTTTGATGATTTCATGTACTGGTGGGAATTCCTAAAATTTTTATCATCGAAATTTGCATAAGTTTTTAAAAATATTTTCATGCCTTCATGTACTGGTGGGAGTTCCTAAAATGTTTATCATCGAAATTTGCTTAAGTGTTTAAAAATATTTTCATGATTTCATGTACTGGTGGGAGTTCATAGAATTTTTATCGTCGAAATTCGTTTAAGTTGAAAAATATTTTGATGCTTTCATGTACTGGTGGGAGTTCCTAAAATTTTTATCGTCGACATTCGTTTAACTCTCTGAGCGGCGCAAACGTCTTTTTACGTTTTTCATGTTCAGTTCAAAAGCGGATAGCTCGTATTTATACGTACATTTTCTTAAACAATCATGTATAAAGTGTTCTTAAGATTTCAGAGATATAATTAAATGCAAAAAAGATCGATTCATTTACTTTAAAGCTAAGTTTTCTAACCTGATAGCTAAAAGTGCAAAATAATTGGGCGCTCAGAAGTTGAAAAGTATTTTGATGATTTAATGAACAGGTGGGAATTCCTACATTTTTTATCATCGAAATTTGCTTAAGTTTTTAAAAACAAGATTTCATATACTGGCGGGAGTTCCTAAAATCTTTATCGTCGAAATTCGTTTAAGTTAAAAAATATTTTGATGATTCCATGTACTTGTGGTTTTGCTGCTGTGACGTACTGGTGTCAATTTCAATCGATATTAAAGAGATGTTCACAGCTAATCTTGAGAAAAAAATATTTTATTCCAATACAACATCTGGATTAATATTGAATGCATAGTTCATATGTCAGGATTTTGATAAAAAAAAAAAAAAAAAAACTTTGTTCTAAAAATCCAGGAGGGGTCTTCACATTCGATATTCACTGTTAGTGGAAGCGAGCTGTACTCAACTCTTCCAGTTTGAACTTCAGTATATATTTCTTCTATATTTATTTATCTACTATAATTACTACTCGAATATTGAAGGAGATAAAAATGTTTGGAAATTCACGTTAAATTTGGAATAAAAATGTTTAACACTCGTACATTTTCTGAGGAACAAAGAGCCGATAAATTATTTCTATTGATATTATAGTTGAATATACCTCTCGATCGAAGGGATTTGATTTCATGATACAGAAGAGAAAGTTTACGAATTGCAATACATGCAGATTTAGAGTAAGATGCGAAGGTAAATGAAAAATGATCAGCACTTAAGCAGGGAAAACAGTTCTAATAAGAATATTTGTAATATTTACTAAGTAGAAATATTTATTAAGTAGGAACAGCGAGCTGTCATCCGATTCTTCTGGCTGGAAGGTTTTGCAGAGTCGAAGTGTAATCGGAGGCTCTCTACACAATAACCCTACTTGCCCTAATAGCGCAAGATACTCTACAATATTTCTATGATTATCTTCACGATATTGTACATCATTCAGAATATCGAGCAACATAGTAGAGATATCGTACAATATCTTGTGAAGATAGGGAGAAAATCCTATCTCTTAAAAAGTCATTACGTGAACGTCGATTTTCAACGAAACTAGATATACAAGACGCGGTGAGTCAATTGGCCGTCCGGTGAATTCAAATCTTTCATCTCTCAGGGAGTTTCTGAACCATTGGACAAAATGTATCGCAAAGGCGGGGGACTTTGTTCAGATGTGACATCTTTATTTAAGGGGACATACGCCCTTTAAACCTCCGAAGAATGGGGGAAAAACTGTCAAATTCGATTCATTATATCTCCAAAACAGAACATTTCAAAAATTAACTTTTTTTCCTAGAAAACTAACTATTTTCGTTCTGTTATTGTACACACATTTTCAAATTTTAATATTGATATGTATTTATCTGTGAGAGACATGCAAGACGCTGTGAGTCAATTGGCCGTGGGGTGAATTCAAATCTTTCATCTGTCAGGGAGATTTTGAACCTTGTACTAAGAGTATCGCAAAGGCGAGGGACTTTGTTTAGATGTGACATTTTTATTTAAGGGGACATATGCCCTTAAACCTCCGAAGCATGGGGGAAAATGTGTCAAATTCGATTCATTATATCTCCAAAAAAAACATTTCAAAAATTAACTTTTTTTCTAGAAAACTAACTATTTTCGTTCTGTTATTGTACACACATTTTTAAATTTTAATATTGATATGTATTTATTTGTGAGAGACATGCAAGACGCTGTGAGTCAATTGGCCGTCCGCGAATTGAAATATTTCATCTGTCAGGGAGTTTTTGAACCATTGGACTAAATGTATGGCAAATACGAGGACTTTGTTCAGATGTGACATCTTTATTTAAGGGGACATGCGCCCTTAAACCTCCGAAGAATGGGGAAAAAACTGTCAAATTCGATTCATTATATCTCTAAAACAGAACATTTCAAAAATTAACTTTTTTTCTAGAAAAATATTTTTTCTTTCTGTTATTGTACACACATTTTAAAATTTTAATATTGATATGTATTTATTTGAGAGAGAGAGTAATAAATATGTGTATATTTTTGGACAAAAAATGAGATAGTCACCTTGCGCGCATGATTATGGATAAAATATTGCTTTACAGTAGAGTCTCGATAATTCTTGGCGGACGGAACCGGGCCTACCTCGAACTATCGGAAACTCGAATTATCGAAATCATAAAATTTAATAAATAAATAAATGGAAATAAAAGAAATTTTTAAATTTTCTTTGCAGTATATTTAAATGAAAAACGTACTTACATATAATAACATAACTGCTGATAGCAACAGGTTAATTATATCTTAAAATAATTGTCACTTGTTTTTTGTTTAAACACATTGCTCCTATATATCGATCTTATATATATTCCGTTTTCTTTGGGAGGGGCATTTCTGCAGGTGGCTTTGGGGTGCCCAGTGGACATATGACCCGTCGGACAACAATAAAAACCAGATTCAGTAATTCTTTCATGTGTTGTGTATGTGTTGGTTATTATTTGGATAAAAATCTAAACTGATTTTTTTTCACTAGCTCAGATTTATGGAAAACTCGAAAAATCGCGACTCAAATTATCGAGACTACTGTATACACAATATTTTGGGTATCTAGGTAATCCAAACAGTCTGTTTAAGAAATTGAACCTCAATTTATTAACATTTAAACTTAATTTCTATTTTATATACCGATTTAAAATAAAAATGTTAAAAATAGTTGAAATTTCAACTTTTCTACCCCCCCCCCCAAAAAAAAAAACAATTCTTTAGAGAAATATGTACAAAAATATGGTTCAATTTGTAGAAAATAGCGCAATACATATTCAGTAAATATTTTAATTAAAAATATTCAACAATTCGTGCAATATAAAAAAAAACACATTTTGAGATATAGCGCTTCAAAGATATAGCCATATTTAACGTTTACGTTGAATAGCTGATACATTTCCCTTCATAACTTTCATAATAATAGGGATTTTTTAACAAGGCTTGTTTTAAATTGTTCAAAAAAGACAGGGTTTTTTTCCTAAAATCGAAAATTTTCGAGGTTGAACAGTCGTATGTCACCTTAACTCTTAGCTCGGATACTTGCTGTTCAAAAATAAAGTACTAATAACTTTTGACTTCGACAATAAACTTTATTGCTAAAAGTTGTGGTAAATCTACCAACATCCTATGCATCTCTACCACCCCAGTAGAACAGAAATATTATGTAATATTTGCACAATGTTATACAATATTATGAACACCGAGGAACACTGAATACCGTAACAAAGTATTATATTGTATGTATCAGTATTTCCGAGATACTAATTTTTACAATTAATAGCAATGCAAAAACAATGTTTTTTATATAAAAATCTTCATTTTAACTCAGGATAACACTCGATTGGATGTTTTATATGACATTATACAATATTATATAATATTATTCAGTATAGTACAATATTATTTAATATGGTATAAAATATTATATGACATTATCCAATATTATGAGGAAAACATTGTACAGTATTGAAAAAGTCTTACGTTTTACGCTGTTTCAATATTGGGAAAAATATTGTGCAATATTACTTTTTCGAATTTTATGATATAAGACAATATCTTGTGCTACCTGGGAATTCCACACGAGATTCCATCTGCTGTCTTATGAAAAGTTTTATAACCCCCTGAGATATAATATTATATGCAGTAGTTGTTTCTTATTTCTAAAAATAGATCGAAAGCAACGATTTCAAGGCTGCCTGGAACATTAAGAATCTCTTAATACTTTAATCTCCAATTAGCTCTGGAAAAATAACAACGCCAACTACTCCGTTACATTATGACAAGTAGTTAAAGAGTCGTCTGTTTCGAAACTTTAATCTCCAATTAGCTTTAAAATAATACCAAAGGTAAATACCAAGATAAATAACGGAAAATTATTAGTCTCTAAGGGGATTTGAGTCCAAAGGCGATTTTCGGAATAATTAAGTCAGAGTTAATGTGCTGTCTTTCCAAAAGTTAACTATCTTAGGGTGAAATGAATAAAGATAACTATTAGACTTCGAGTTTTTGAAGCCCTTGGAAATTGCGATTTAATTTGTTAATCATTGTAAGATCCGATAGATAAATAATTAAGTAACGTAATTTCAACTGATTTTAATTGGCATGAGGGACTGCTTAGTAAGTTGATGTTGTAATTGGAGTGATATTCTAAAGCTGGTTGATGTTGTAATTTGTTTAGGATCTAAAGAAATGGGATCTGAATTCACGTAAAAATTTTTTACGTAAAGATTATTTTCTGGGAAAATCGATATTAACTACGAAATTGAATCTAGATTTAACAGTCATTCATATTTAAATGGTAGAAAATAAATATTGAATAATATAGCAAAAAGGAGAAATTTTAGTTTATACGATTCAACCAAGAATACATTTCGAAGATGAATAAATAAATAAATAATATAAATAAATAATATAAATATAAACCAAAAGTAAAAAAAGAAAGAGTATATATAAGAAACAAAGGATTTAAACAAAAACAATAACATTACATCTTTTGGCGTGCTCAACGCAACAGCATCAAGTGATTGCATCAACAGAAAATTACAACAACTAATATTAAAAAAACTTAAAAAATATAATTTAGAATGTAAAATAAAATTATTCAAATTGGAAGGAATGAATGAGAACTCGAAAGACGAACTTTTAATCAATTTATGACTAATTAATTTATAGTTAATATCTTTGTTAAATTTTGTTAATTATAACTGTTATTTCGAAGATAAACATTTTAAAGAAAAGGTTGCACATTAAATCTATTAGAAAGATGCAAATTATTTAACAGTTCATTTCAACTCTTTTTAAATATTTGTTGATAGTATTCTTCTATAAAATGGATTTATTTTACAATGCTGAAAAACATTCTCAAATGCATAAAATTGATATAAAAGTATTTGGTTTATTAATTTTGTTTTTAATAAATTTGTGTGTATTTGATATGTAAAGTTTTGATAATATCCCTTTATTTCCTCAAGAATGTTTTCAAACATATTCTTAATTGACTCAAATGCGCAATATTTTACACAGAGTTTGTCAATATTCCGAAGAAAATCCAATAAATAAAAATTCGTAAATGGAAGGAGATTGAACCATACCGTTTGCACAAAAATAATGAAAATGAATTTGCATTCTTTCATCAAGAAACCAAGATTTTTTGGTAGTATAGTTTGAACGATACCGTTTGCACAAAAATAATGAAAATGAAATTGTATTTTTTCATCGAGAAACCAGGATTTTTTGGTAGTATAGTTTGAACGATACCGTTTGCACAAAAATAATGAAAATGAAATTGCATTTTTTCATCAAGAAACCACGATTTTTTGGTAGTATAGTTTGAAAGATACCGTTTGCACAAAAATAATGAAAATGAAATTGCATTTTTCATCAAGAAACCAAGATTTTTTTAGTAGTATAGTTCAACAATTCAAACCACGAGGTGATTTTTCAGTTAGTGGAACGATGCGTTACATAAGACATTGATCGGAGTAACGGTTTGTTCCATGCCGTCCTCCATTCAGGGTATACTGATATACCGATCTATACTAATATACCGATATTTTATAATAAGATATTGATAAATTATGTCCAATTTTTTATAATAATTAGCCGATATTTTATATCCGATAGTATAAATTTGAACAAATTTTTAAAACGAGGGTTGTTTGTGAATTCTAAAGGCCACAATAGGAAAAGATGAGCAGAAGTCGTGTCATGAGAAACATTGGAGCATTTCGAAATGTTGTTATATGAGGAATCTGCCATTAAAATTCCATAAAACTTTATATAACTCAGTATCTTCTTTTCAAACCTTTGTATTTGACTTCTCAATTTAATGATGGTAATATATGTTATTGTATTGTTTGATATTCAGTTTCTCAATTTATTTTGACACTAGAAAATCACCAATCATGGTATGACGGGTGCAAATTGCCTCTTCATTCGAGAGATTTTCCGTCAAATTTGACTTGTTTAAATAGATATATATGAGAGAGAAATGTTTAACATTGGTTGAAAACAAAGAAAATAAATATATGTATTATGACAGGCAATATTTTTTATTTACATATTTCTTTATTCAAAAAACTTTAATGGAGCACAATAATCAGACGCGTCGTGGCGTCCAAACAAAATAACGCGCAAGATATACCACTGATGTAATTTACTTTCTATTGAAAAACGGAAATTAATTTGAAATATATGATTAATATAATTTAACATTTCTCGGGAACTATTGATCATAGCGAGATAAATTTTATATCAATCGATAGAAAATTTTATTTCTCAATTTTAGAGCAATTAAATCTTAAATAAGAGCGACAATTACTCTTTTAAATTTAAAATTATTGAAATTTAAGTTCTCTAACAATGAAATAATGCTGTTTAACGTCTCGCAGTGCTATGGCGCGAGTTTTATTGTTGGTGACGTCAGAGCGTTACCGAGAGACGGATCTGGACTATTATGTTAGTAATAAAACGCTGAGTTACAACGAACCATTGATCCTTAAAAAACATAGCCTCTCCCTCGTATTCTCCGATTTATCCCACCAATGGCCTTTAACTTACCCTGAAACGAAGAAGATAATGGCAGAAGGCACCTCATAAAACCTGCAGCTGATCTCACGGCTCGTTGACTCCGACAATAACGGCAAAAGAGAATCGGAAGTCCATAGATGTCAAAACGAAAATAACAATTTAGGGCAATTGAGGGCGCCCATAATTGGGGAATACGGCAGCTACAGCCGCCAATTCGCCAATTTATTTCGCCAAGTTGCAAGCATAGCCACAAGCAATTAATATTACGGGCGAGCAGCTGGTCGCCGAAGGCGTCTAGTAAGATATTTATTTCTCAAATTTTTACATAACACACCGTTCAGCATTGCACTAACATTGATTACTAAAGCATTCTTTGATCTGCCACAACAACGTCTATAAATATTTCTGGAAAAAGCACAATCGCTGAAAGCACCTCATAAAACCTGCAGCTGATCTCACAGATCATTGACTTCAACAATACCGATTCGAAATCAGTGCCAAAAGAGAGTCGGAAGTCCATAGATGTCAAAACGGAAATAACAATTTAGGGCATTTAATGGCATCTTCCGCAGATGGGGTTGTGGGAGGCACCTTCTGATTCTTGTAAATACCTCACTAGCCGTCACTTGGAGTCGAGAAGCATAATTAGAATGTTTGGGAAGGTGACACTGCAGCTGTTGCACCATTAATATCACACCGAGGTACGACGACGTCTTTTGGGGGTGTCGAAGGGTTGGGAAGGGAGAGGGGGTCGCAGAAGTTTTAGAATAAATTAGCACGAAGGAGAAGGCAAAAGATAACATTATTTTCTGATAAGCCTTTGACAGTGAGGAAGGTAATTAATTTAAAATTAATTTTTCATAAACTTTGAGAAGGTGTATGCGAGTTTTTTAAAAAAATCGTTTGCTTCAGGAATGTGAGCGGTAGATTTTTAACGAATGACCGAATTTTTGAGCAATGATGGGAATATATTTTAGAAATTCGGCAAGAGATGAGAGTTGTTTTTTAATTTTTGTTTATGACATTCGAAAAATTTAACAAGCGTTTGATTTGTGGACATATTTTGATGTTTATACTAACAAAACCATTAGTTAATATGCATTTGAAAAATATAGAACTAAAATATGATTTAATTTCAACTGAAAAATACAATAGAACATGCTAAAAAATTAGTCACCAGCTATAATTATTTTTAAATTACAGCTCTAAGAAGATGTGCAATAAAGTATTACACTGTATAACGTATTTTTAAATGAATGACGCGAAGAACACTAAAAATTGAAAGGAAATTAAATTTTTCTGAAAAACATTTAAATATATGTGTAAATTCATACTTTTATTCTCTTCGATAGTAGTTATCGATGCATATTTTATGATGTTACAAGATCAAATATGCTCTAAAATTTTGTATTAAATATGAAGAATATGTAGTTATATTTAAAAATATATATGTGTGTATTAAAAAAGATGTCCAATGTGACTGGATCATTTATCAACCACCGGAAAGATGGATATTCTTTATCTTCAATGAAGCATTTCGAGGTGGAATTCTCCAAGTAATAAAAATATTTTTCTAGAATTAAAATGCTTTGTAGAATATTTTCTGAAACATAAACAGTTTTCTAGGATTACTATGCTTTGAAGAATATTCTCTGAAACACAAACAGTTTTCTAGAATTAATATGCTTTGAAGAATATTTTCTGAAACACAA